>JABUQX010123576.1:0-7500 GCA_015478945.1 Trachelipus rathkii | reverse complement strand
AAGCGTGATGCAAACAGTAGATGGCATGATTAGTAGTTGGCTTGGGATAACAACATGGTGATTTAAACCACAGGAGAAGTGTACCTTTACCCCAATTAGTTGACTATACAGATATGGACTATAAAATAGTGGACAAGATGTATTACAGAGAAAAGAAGTAAGAGGAGGGAGAAATCTTTGGATAACGCGGATGAATAGTCTGGCCGTTGATTCTCGGTAGTCATAGGTTGTAGGCTCGCATGTAAAAGAGGTCGGACAAGAGGTTGATAGTTGTCATGGGTACGAGGACGTGGCTATTGAGATGGATGAAAGATCAATAGGGAAAGATGGATGTGTATGATGGTGAATAGTGAGCAAGAGGAGTTGAATATAAAATTGGTATTATTCAGATTTACACAGAGGAGAGTTTTTGATATTTACATATATGAATAAGTGGAGTGAAGGCAATAGTATATGTTTCAGGTGTTGAACCATGGAATATAAAAGTTTAATGGGACACTTGCGTCGTTGTACCCTTTGTTTCAAGGACCGTTTAAAATATACCCTGAGGAAAGCTTGAAAAATAATAATATATACTATCATTTATGGGCCGTATATTAGCATTAGCGACTAGCAGGCATTGCGACACTAAAACTATAAAAGTAAAACGTAAAGTTACGAGGCATGCGAAATGACGTACGTTTACTAGAGATTATTGAATATTGTTTGAGTGGATAACTAAGTTATCTTGTTGTTGCGATAGGAGGAGGAAAGTCTTATGACGTATGGGCGGTTTGTTGGGAGTTTGAGTCCAGCGTATACTCATAGAACCTGCATTAAATTGTGGTGGAGAGAGAACGATTTGAGACAGTGGGTTCGGACATCGTGAGGAGGATGGGAAGCAGTAATATGGTGTTTGCGAAATAAAGAGGTATTATGCAGTGCAGCCGGAGGGAAGGCAAGTGGAGTGGAAAGGCTTAGAGATGAGGGTGGAGCGGAATTGTTGATAGAGAGAGCGGTGGAGAGGAGGGGGATGACGATGACGATGGAGGGTGAAGGAGGGAAAGAGTTATACGCATGATTCGACGGCCGATGGCAGGAGCTTTTTGGTGCTAGACGCCTTGACAGGCGCAAATGATGCCGACAGGAAGCGATTCAGGTGAGTGATAAATGTGATAAAATAAAGAAACACACAACAAAATAGACAACACACCACAAACACTACACACTCGACACACACGCACACACGCACACACAACACAACCACAACACAACAATGTGCGCGCACGCAACAAAACAACAACAAAACAAAACACCCGAAAAAAAAAAAAAAGAACCAACACAACACATAAATAAATATAAAATATGTTCTCCATAATATAATATCTAGTTCTATACGGGTATATATATGATTGATTAATTTTATTATAATTATATATTATAAGGTTATTATTATCTTACTTATACTATATATCTATATACTTATATATGTATTTATATAATTATATATATAGTAACTGTAGATACACTCTCCTCACAGGCTATAGTCATTACATTATATATATTAATATATATATTATTATAAATATTTACTATATATATATATATATATATTAATATATTTATATATATATATATAATATATATATATTTATATATTATATTATATAATATATTATATTAATATATATACTTATTATATTATAATAAATATATTATATACTGATTATATATTATTTAATAGTATAATATATATATATATTATTAAATATATAATATTATAATATATAATACTGATAGTATATATATTATAATATATTATATATATATTATATATATTATATATATGATATATATGACTGCTCTGATTCCTACTTCTTTTGTATGACTTATTATCTTTATATTACTATATATAGTTAGAACCACTCCCCTCGTAGAGAATCTGAGATATTAAATATTTTATACAGTATGATAAGTGGGTTGATAGCTGAATAGTGTAGTGGGGTTATAGATGTGTGCAAGTATAAAGGATAATAGGCCTATAACTTTATAGAGATGGAGGTGATTAGTCTAGGTAGGAAAATAAGGTAAATGGTAATAGATGTGAATAGAGTTCGGAATGGCTGAAATTCTACAGGTATAGTCATTGAAAATTTTTACTGGTAGTGAAATGATCAAAGCGATATAAGAACGGAGGCATTGAGTGCTTATTGATTCTCAGTTATTCGCGAATGTTGCTGTAAAATATTACGCATTATTATGTGAGGGTTTATATTTTCTGAGGGATTGAAATCGAGAGCTCCTCATTATTGTTAATTTAGTACCTGATATTTATATATATTAAGAAAGAAGAATAGGTGCATTGTGTATATGGGATACTGATGTTTTTATTAGAGCGTCGACTCTACAGCTATTAATTGATGTGTTGTAGTGTAACGAGAAATATATTATGCTAAAATATGGGCTATTTTAGGTGTTTAAGAGTGAGATCGAGTGATTATTATTCATATGAAGATATCATACGTTGACATCTGATTGGTGAAGAACTTAACGGTGGAGTTTAGGAGAGGTTAGAAGGGTGTGTGTGATATAATTTTCTCTCTCAAACAAATGTTCTTAGGGCGAGATAAGTTGGTATAGAGACCGTAGAGACAAGACCATAAATTGCTTATGTGTGCTTTTATCGATTCCCCACGGCGTTAATGCAGGCTCCTTTATATAGGGAAGCCTATCCGGCTATAACCTCGTAGGATGGGTAGTTACGTCTAGTAGTATGGTGGTTCGGTATTCTTTAAAAAAGGTAAGATAAGCTTGGATAGAATACGAATATGTATTCATATAAGTACATTATCTAGCTTTTGTTATGCACAGATAGTGCTCGAAGCAGATAAGATTAATTTAAATGTAATGCATCTTCATTTAAAAGGTGATTGGATTTTATATTTAATAGCGGAGTAGAGCAGGGATCGTCTTATGTCCCTTTTGAGTGGATATTCTAACTGTGTGTATAGATGTCAGAATGGGGTTTATATAGAAGTTGTTAATGTAGATTGGGTGTAAAAAAAAATAATACGTCGACAGGAAGATGGATGTAATAGAATGACTGTTATATTAATGAGCATGCGAGTATAGAGTGGATTGCCCTAGTTCAAATAATTCTTAAGTTATTGAGGATGATTGTGGTTTGAAACGATAATCGCCCTACTCAGTTCTCTCGATGACATCTAGATGATCCGATTTTTGACTCTGGTTTGTGGTTGAATTTGAAGAGAGTTTGTGAGTTATGATTGGTATGAGAGATTTGGCATTGTTTAACATTAGTAAGGGGTTTGAACAGTAAATGACTAATAAAAGTACAGTAATCTAAGTATATAAGTAGGAGGCGTGTGGGAACATAGTACCATCAGTGTGTCGTAAGAGTTTTATGATAGATTGGTGACAGTCTAGGAAACTCAAGGTCTGAGTTATAAAATATTATTTAGTATATAATGTTGGAATGAAAATGAGGAAAAACATAAAATGCAGAGAACTTTATGTAGTATGAAGAAAAGTTATGTTTTTTAGAAATGTTGCAACAGCATGGTAACCACAACTCTCAATCAGAGGTGTGAGCTGGACGTAAAAGGGACTAAGTTTGAGTGCCGCGTAGGTGGAGTAATAGCATATACATGAGGGCTATGTTAGTGTGCTAGTGGAAAGCAGCTTGTCTGAGATGTAATGAGCATAGTGAGTACTTTTGTCTAGGGATAAGAGTCGGTACTCGATCTAAATGCTTCAGACGATGTTCAGAATGTGACAAGTTGACTGACTCAGGGAGCGAGCTAGAGAGAGTATCATAAGTGTCGATGACCGCTACACCCCTCTTATTTCAACATCTTCCATGTCAAGACCGCGCTCGTTCACAAGATTCTCTTACACCTTAAATTATATGCTCATTTAATTATTGTTAAAATCAACATTCTTTATAGACTTTCGTGATTATAAGGAGACTCCAAATTATAATTTAGTGGTCTTATTTATTTTTAATAAGTATACATCTTTATGCTAATATATTAATTATTGATACTCATTTCATCATGTAGATAGGAACGTTCTAGATATTAACGATTGTAAAGATCTTAATATCTATCTTCTTATATATAGATATCGCTTTATCAACAAACATCAAAACTTTATATATATATTATATATATCTTAATATATTATATATTTTTAATATAATATATTATATATGATATTATATATATAATAATATATATATATAATATAATTATTTCATAACTCATAACATTAACTATTTATATAGTATTATATATATATATATAGATAATATATATATATATATATATTATATATAATTACTTATATATATTATATATATATAATATATATTATTATATAACTATATAGTTTATATATATAGTATATTAATATATAGTATTTATAATAATAATGTATATATATATACCATATAGCACACTAACGTAAAAGCGACGTCGCTTTTACGTCCCCTTGCGATGTGCGACATGCTTTTAGTAACAATAATAATTAGTTCCTGGGATTGTGGACAATGTCAGCTCTCGCGACCTACACAGATCGCGTTCACTGCGACGTCCATATTGTAAGCGTAGTATTGACTATCTCCTACGACATTCTGCAACGTTACACGGTAACTTGCATGGACGTTTTTTTACATACTATTTGATGCTAACTTTTTGTATATAATAATATATATATTATATATATATATAATATATATATATTATATATATATATATATTATATATATATATATATAGTATATGATATATATATAAAAGATAATCAGTACTATGCTAACCGCAGCTACTACAGCAGCAAGTATTATACCATCATTGGCAAGGATTCCTAGACAGCTGAATAAAAAGGGGGAGGGGAAGTAGTAATATCGGCCTACTTCCAAAGGGCAAAGGAGGGATGGAGAAAAGGAAGTTCGTTAAGATTGGCAGTGGAATTTTCGAAAATATATCTAACTTTTGAAAAATTCTTTTCTCCGTAACAATACAATATCATCTTATTCATTATAATATAATATTATAATGCTATTATTATTCCCGTTTGCTATATTTATTTTCTAGATATAAAAATATATATTTGCTTTATCATTCTATATAATGTCTTTATATAATATATAGTATATAAAGATCATATAAAATGAATAATGTATATCTTCCTCGGCAAAATTTTACTTTGTGGCCATATACTGAATTAGCTGGACTTGGCTTGACTCGCTACTCCGCACTCATGGATTGATTCGTGCCGAGTGTGCTAGCTGGAGGCGCATGGGCTAATGGCTCGTGGCTGTATATATATAAGTATAATATTATCATATATATATCATAATATATATATATATTTAATATATAGTATCATATACTACTATATATATACTATATATTATATTATATTATATTATAGTATACTATTATATAGTTAATTGCGTACCTTATTTACGAACTATGAATAATAATCAAGAGGCATTTCGATAATTTGAAAACATTATCATCTAGATTACAATGAAGATTATTCACCAAAAGTGTAGTTAAATTTGGAAAATTTGATACTTTACGGTAAGGTTATTGTTAGGTTACGGATAGGCTTAGGTTAGGTGAACCTTAAATAAACGCTAACCTTAACCTAACTTAACCTTACCTACCCAACTTACTAACCTAACCTAACTAGCCTAACCAAACAACTTAACTTAACCTACCGTACCGCCCAACCTTACCTTACCCAAAGTAACAATTTTTTAAAAATTTACCTTCCATGTTCCTTCTATCGTGGATTCGTATGCTACATTAAATTTTTCCAAATTTAACTGTAACCAAGTTCCTGTCTATCGTAATTCCGTATAGAGGATAACGCAATTATACTAATATTATATATCATTATATATATATATAGTATATATATATTATATATTATGTATATATTATATATATATATATATAGTGATTAATATATAAGTTTACTATTAATTTTTTCATTTTCATTTTTAATTAGCCATTTCACAATTATCATACAAAAATATACACTATATATGCTGTCCCCTCGTAAGTCAAATAAAAATTTGCTCTCAATAATAATTTTTAGGAGTTTGACGCATAAAAGCTAAAAAATTGGAGCAAATTAATGTAATATATATTATCATTATAAGTTATATCATGGCGCCTGACCTGATATTTCTCTATATTATTATAATATAATATATATATAACTATCGTTTCAGATCTATGGTGGATTAACGTTTCTCAAAGATTCTACTAACCTTTCAGATAATGTATTAGTTTTCTATATCTAATATAATAGAGTGATACTAAATTCCTCAAAATATAAAATAACGTCGGTGTGAAATTATTTATCTAATATATCTTTTACTTCCGTGGTTTAAAATCTTATCCCTTCAAAACAAGTTTTGCATTGTGGCTATGCATCTGAGTGTCCTTAGAGGTTCAGGCTCTCTCATAAATCTAAGGTGGTGACATTAACCAAATCAATATTATTTCATCTTAATCATGATTTTCAATATATACAATAATATATTATATTATATATCTAATATAATTTAAGATATTCAATATTTAATTATATTGTATTAGTTAATATATTATATATATATATATATATATATATATATATATTAGTAATACTATAAATTTTTAAGTAACTATTTCTTGTATATACGTTACTTTACGTTGACACACTTATCATTAGGATAAAAACTTCCAGGCCGGGTTAGCTCAATTTCGCATAATCTCTCTACTGATCTGTCTTTGCCGCTAATAATTAAATAGGCTAGTTGCGATTACTCTCTCTCTCTGTATTAATGTCATTGCATTTAAAAATCTTTTATTTTAATTATTATATATTTAGTTACGTAATATAATAATTACTTATTAGTATAATATTAATTAATATTAATCTATATATTAACTATATATAGCTCTATAGCTTTTAGCCTTAGATATTTATGAGAAAATTGTGTAATTATTTATAGTTTCTGTGGTAAAGTTTGACTTTATCAGAATAATTCTAATAAGTAGGCTTAACTAGCCTACAAATTTCTTATCTACTCTCAATGATAATTACTAATATATTTGCTAACAAAGTTTTACTGATCTATTATAATAGTGCTTCTTGAAAAGAAAATAGTAAAATAATATACTTGAATAAAATTATATAACATATATTATTTTCCAGTCGAAAACTAATACATTATATTAATACACAGAATACCGATTACATAATATAATACTACATGCGATAATTTACCTCAAAAATAAAGAGTGATAAAAATAAAGAAATACACTAGCTGTCATACATGGTCTAGATTGGTTTCTCCGCTCCAAATTTAGAGGTTAAGGAGCTATTAAGCGCGCGCATCTGAGAGAGCTTTTGTAACATAATAAATTCGGCAATTAATTGACTTTAATTTTCGTATTGTATCTGACTCCGTTTTAAAAAATAATCTTCTTGTTAACT
>JABUQX010123574.1:12500-18712 GCA_015478945.1 Trachelipus rathkii | reverse complement strand
TACAGTCCGTCTTCTGTATAGAATAATATAAATTATCTTACTTACAGTCACTTTTCATTTGATCACTTGTTTGACTGTCATTTTTTTTTCTTCTTTTAAAGTATGAAGTTATATATTTATATATATATATATATATTTGTTATTATTATTATAATATATATTACATTATATATATTAAGTAAAAAGTTGAACAAAATAATAATAAAAGATACATTTAATGATCCGTAGTTTAATCTTTAACTTTCGTTAAAAATTCTGAATTTTTGATTTTATATGTCTTCTTCTTCAAAGTCAGTTTAACGATCTTTCTGCCTTCAAGAGTAGATTCAGTAAAAGATGTAATTTTCAACCTTTTTGGTCATTCTTCTTCTGTGAGCTTGTTTCTAATATCTGTTCTTCTTTCATATTCTATGGCAGCCTGCTATTTGCCCAATTACTTATTTGTTAACAGAATCCCTGCTAAATGGCTTCTTATGTATCTTTACATAGAAAGTAGCTCAAAATTTGCCTCTTAAGAAAGGCAACTGCATCATACTCTTCTGATCAAATTAAAACAGCCACTTATAAACCTCTCCACCAAGTCGTGCATTTCCATGCAAATATCAGTCCTGAATTTAAAAGCAGAAATGTTGATTCCCTGCGTACTAGTGGTGGAAAAAAACTAACAAGTCTCTTAGGAAAGACAATCACCATCCAAAAATATTTTAAATTTTTACCCAAGGTAGAGTGAGCCTTCTTCACTGTGAGTGGCTGTGCTAAGCTTAGAAAATAGGCAAGTCCGCTGTTACACTCAAGAATATTACAGAGATTACCCGCCCATTTAAATTTGAAGCTGTCACAGATTATCTGAAACATTAATTTACCTGTTTCCCCTAAGTGATTCGCACACGAAGCGTTTAGCTGTATTACTGATTTTATCATCCACCACCCTAACGCCTTATTATAAGTGGAGGTCACGGTTACAGATCCTTGTAACATCATCTTTAAAGATAAAACTGACGATAACTTGATTTTGCCGGGTTACTACAATAATGAAACAATTTCGTCATTTTATGAATCGGTTGAGAAGGATTAGAAGTTGATGAATTGCATAATTTTCAGTGCACAAACACTTTCCATTTGTATTATTAGAACACATATAACGAAACTGATGGCCCGTGGCTCATAGCTTTGATGTCCAAATAAACTTTGTCACTTCATAAGAAAACAGCTTTATAAATAAATAATAAATACCTTCAATCAAAATATAGAACTATTCACTTCGTCAACCCTCAAAAAAAACACCTCAAAAAGTATAACTAAAAAGAAAAAGAAACAACAGATTAAGTCATAAGTCATACAGTCTAAATTACATCCATACACTAATCACCTTCAATCAAAGATTAACCCGGGAACAAACTTCAAACGTTCGTCGCCTATCCTTTTCATTCATTCAGTGAACTAAAAATAGAAAAGAAACAGAAGTTTGTAATGTCATTCTGCCTAACATCCCTCATTCACTTATAAAATACATCTCTTTTTTCCACAATTATACAGTAAGGAAAAAAATATATCAAAAATATGCAACTTGGTCCATGGATCATTCTTTTAAATATGTTTTTGAAATTTTAAAATTTCCCTGATCTTTTGAATTTCCCTGACTTTACAAAGTGTATTATCTTAAATGTTTCCATGACTTTCCTGACCAATATTTTTTTCCCTGACTTTCCAGAAAGTGTGAACTCCTGTTTTATATATATATATATATTATATATATATATATATATATATATATATATATATATATATATATATATATATATAAAGTATATATTATATATTATATATATATAAATATCTATATATATATATAAATATTTATGTTATATATATATATATATATATATATATATATATATATATATATATTAAATATCAAAAGAATATCGATATCAATTATATCAATTAAATATCAAATTTGGATGGTGAAATGCAAAATATTCAATCAAAAATAAATGAAAAAGCTAAATAAAAATGTCTTTACATTATAAATAACCCTGCTATTACATAAGAAAATCATATGTTGTAAAAAAATTTCAGTCTTGGAAGATAAAAATAGAAAAGGCGGTTCAAGTGGAGGATCATAAGCAGGATATGGTTAACCTTGGAAGGTAAGCTATGGACTATAAAGTAGGAAAATGACTACTGCAAATGGGGTCCAGTTGTAATGTAAATCGACAATAAAGATAAGGTGAACAGATTGCGGGGCAGAAGTGACAGCAAAATTCTGCATGGACCTGTTCTGTGACATAGTGGCCAGGAGTGATATTGTACGCCAATACGAGGCGCCGCATCACCCGCGCGTGCGTTGTCGGTGAGAGTGGAAGTGATCACCACTCAATGTTCAACCCATATGCCAATCCTCACCCCAGCAAATCATTCGTCCAGCACTTCTGTCAATAAGAACAAGTAGCCTTTGTTGGAGAGCAGTATTAATAATCAGTTGAATGGATAAGGGACCCTTGTCAAATGCGGCAACTGGAGGTACCTGCAAACAGCTTCCTCTGAAAAGAGTAAAGCCGCGCCATTTCAGCCCCTCCGCCAGTAACCCACGTTAAAGGGGGTACAACATAGTATGGTTTTGCCTCTTATGAGAGTGGAGTAGCTGCAAAGAAATTGTTGCGCTAGGAATAGCCTGGCGCCTGAGAGTGCCGAGTGAAATCTGAAT
The DNA here is from genome assembly GCA_015478945.1 of Trachelipus rathkii. Taxonomy (NCBI): domain Eukaryota; kingdom Metazoa; phylum Arthropoda; class Malacostraca; order Isopoda; family Trachelipodidae; genus Trachelipus; species Trachelipus rathkii. The sequence continues at coordinate 16,005 of JABUQX010123574.1, read as the reverse complement.
AAAATGATGGTGAGTGTAGCTTCAAGCTATAACAAATTTAGTAACATTGCGCCGCCAATTCAGCCATGGGCAAACAGCTATTACTGAGGCAGAGCCAGTCCAGAAAGAGAGCAGATCCACCACTGACTGTCCCTTTTTGTTTTGTTTAGTTTCTCGTGTCAGTAAACATTGGGAGCAAATCCAATGTGAACCCGGAATGAGACAGAACAATGCAAGCCTCAACAAGACAGCAGGTACAAATCGGTAGCAGTGCCGTAATCAAGTAAACAGGAAGCAGTGTGTAATAAGTGCATACAATGGTCACAAGTAGAACGGCAAATCACCTTTGAAAAGGAAATATTGTAAGTTTCTTTTGCCTCACCAGCAAATACATTCTGGGAGGTATCTCTCAAAGAATCACAAAGTAGTTAGAGAGCAGATGATATTAAGTTTCTAGAATATTAATACTGTATATTTATTTTTCCTTTTGAAGATACAGTGGCATCACATCGAATTTAACTTCAAAACCCACCCAGGGGTAAAGAGTTGTTGGAGGTGCGAGATATGTATGGCAAGGTGTGAGGCAAGATAGATATCATATACATATACATATATGTAGTGATTATGGGTGTGTGCGTATGCAGGTTAGTTTTCATACAAGCAAGCAAAGTTTATCGAACCCGGGTCCTGTGCCAGACGACTGTCGTTCTTCCGTTTGTGCTACTTTTAAGACTTGTCCATTATACCCTTAAGTGAGAACTCATCACAGTTAAAGAAAAATAAACAAACACCCATGTGTACGCATCATAAGTGCCTACAAAGAAATAAAACCTGCATATAAATATAAATAATTACCTTGGGATAGGATATCCAGTCTTTTGGATGGACATTTTCTCTCTTAAGCTGTTCTTCAACTTCCTCTTTGACATAAAATCCAGGGAGGGCAGCTGTAGAAGGGTCTAACATAACGCCTTGAAAAGCTTCATGAAGACCTCTCTCTTTAGCTAACGTGTAGAGAGTTTTGTTGGCAACTAAACTTGATCTTTCAATTGTAAGCGTGCCTTCGTGAGACATAACTTCTTTACAATACAAGTAATTTCCAACACTATACTTGAGAAAAGAATCACCAAGAATTTCAAGTCTTTCTAGGTTAAAACTTTCTTTAGTGTGTAATGGTGTTAGTGCTTGCAATATCATACCAGGAAAAATAGACATTATGTTTAAATTTTTAAGACGAAGGCAAAGATTCTTGCAATTATTCTGCATGTAATATTGAACTAATCCTTCAACGTATTTATATTCTAATCGTTGAGATTTAAAGAGATCTTTCTGTCCCTCATTACATTGGTATCCTACTGACTCGTATATTTCCTGTTCTAACTGTAATCCATTAACCCTATGAAGGATTGAAGCCATACAGAGAATTTGACAACAAACTGATGCTGCGAGTGGTATGACTAAGCATAGTTCTGGAATGAATTTGGGGTGCTTCGAGTTTAAATTTTTGGAAGCCGGTTCTGTTACTTCTAAATAATTAAATTCTTTGGAAAAATGCTTACACTCGATTAATGGCTGATTATCATTACTAACAGATGCATTATACCTCTTAAAAACATAGTCTTTGTAAGAAGAATATTCCTTCTTATTATCTGGAAATTCAGTTAATGGAGATTCATCCATGGAGATGTCTAAAATATAAAGAAGATCAATTTCTCTATAGAGAGGCACAATTACTCCGTTAACATACTTTCCTATATCAAAATTAAAGTGAACCAATGGTTTTAAAGAATTGCTTTCAGGTTCTTCAAAAACTTTCTTTTCTACAGAATTTACTTTGCTGAGCACAGTTAAATCAATATTGTCGTTCTTGGTGAGAGGAACAATATAAACAGACCAGTCAGCTTCTGAACGATTGAATGACATGATATTTAGATTCGTTTTAAAAAGAATTTTTGAAACAATTTCATGAAATTCTTTAATGTCATTAAGAGGAAATTCCTGCTTACTCCAGAAAACTTTGATAAACTGAACAATTACATTAACTTCACCCCATTTTTTGGAAAACAGAGGGAAAGCTGCACAGTTAAGTTTGCCTCGACAAATAAATCCAATTTGAGTGGTGAGTAGATGGGAATCAAGCAACAGCTCATCTTTAACCAAGTTCAAGTGTTGAAAGTTAACTTTGTACAAGTAAAAACTTTCTCCTTTCCTAAAAGGTTTGCATAGTCTTTTTCTATAAACTTGTCTACGCTTTTTTGTACCAGGTTGAGGTAAATCTTTTCTAATGGTTTCCTCTTGAATATTTAAGTATGTTTTAGCTCTTTCTTCAGCGTTGACTTTGAATTTTATTGGCAACAAGTTTTTGTCCAAAAGTTTACGTTCGTATAGTTGCTCACACAACTTTAAAGCTGCCGATTTTTTAGCATCATCATAATTATGCATTGGTTCACTTCTAATGGTTGTCCTAAAGGGTGAATTTATAGGTAGAGTCAGTTCAGTAAAACAAAGGTCATCTTCCTGATACTTTTCGCATGTTACTGACAATTTCGTGAATTTATCTTGAGGAAGAGATCCACAATATCTGTTGATTAATTGTATTGCTGAATTAAATGTTATTTTGGGACCATCTTCACCATAAGGGGTAAAAGGAGGTACAACTTCATTCTGAAATAAGTTACTTCCAGCAGTTTCAGCATCAGGAACTTCTCTGTTAAAGTAGTTTATCATCAGGTCATTTCGGATAGCACGGTAACATTCCCTATTTTCGCATACTTTATTATACTCATCTTCATATGATAATGTAAGAAAATAAGATGGTACAGCTCTAGCTCTACCCAAGGATTGCACGTATGCCCTGAAGTCTTGGGCGGCATTGAATCTAATAACGAAATTACATTTTCGAATATCAATGCCTTCTTCTAGGACACTGGTAGAAACGATTACATTACAACTACCTTTTCTGAAGTTTTCAATTGTATTTTGCTGCTTTAGAATTTCTTCATTGGTTTTCAAATCATTCCTAACATTAAATGTTCCTCCAACAACACTTTCTGGTTTAATATAATCAATTTCCTCAAAGGTATTTCGGAGTTTCGATAAAAGTGAGCATAAAATTTTGGCAGTATTTCTTCTTGTAACAAATACTAAAGCACGAACTTCATCTTCAGCACAATTTCTTTTAGCATTTTTAAAAATTTCAATTAGTCGTTTAACTTTTCCAGATAAAAATCTCAATATATTATCATCATGATTAACATTGTAAGTTAAAAGCACCTTTTCAAATTCCTTTGATAAAGCCTGAAATAGTTCTCGCTCTTCGTGGGTTTCTCCTTCCGCTTCTTTAAGATATTCTGCCTGGAGAGCGATTGCTTCTGGCAATATATATTCACCAAGATCTTTACTAACCTCAATGATACCAGTAATTTCCCTAGAAACAAACTTTTTTAGCTTACATCGCAATGTTGGTGGACAATTCGCCACTTTATCTAGCATATCTGCCTTGATACTCTCCAATCTTTTAATTAAA
>JABUQX010123574.1:0-7500 GCA_015478945.1 Trachelipus rathkii | reverse complement strand
TAATAAGTTTATAAATACAAAGTGAAATACGTGCATAAAATATTAAAATCAATCAGTAAAATAGGAATATATATTTAAGTACCTACCTTAAATATTCAGGTCTTCCAGAGCATTGTCAGGAATTTTATGCTTGATGAGGTCTTCGGAGCCTTGGCTGAATCCCATTGGATTGTATCCCAGGGTTGGTAATTATCCAGGCTTGGCAGAAATTGTTAGTTTTCCTAGAGCTTGAATAAACCAAAGTTGATACCTTTCTTAAAATTCTTCATATTTATGAATCATATCGACTTCCTTCCCAAATATATATATAATTAAGTAATTATAATAAATCATATTATTATTATTAAGTAGCAAATCTGAAAAGCAATTATTATGATTATATATTATAAAAACCTCAACCCAGACGATTTCCCTGTTCAAAATTTAGGTTATGTTCAAAGGGTAATTCGAACATACTTTCCAGTCTTTATCATAAATTAATTTAAATTTAGCTAAAATCAAACCACGTTCCCTGGTGGACTTCATTATATAATATAATTATTACACGATTAAAGAAAAAAACCAAACCCTTGAGGTAACTGTTTTATACATATTTCACTTAAGATCAATTTCATTTCAAAGTTTCTTACGTTTTAATAAAACCATATTTGATCTGTCTTGTTTTTCAATCCTTGTAATTTGTTGTCTTTGTTTTCTTAACGTAAAAACTTGTGAAGTGAATCCCAAGTTGTGGGCGAGTTTGTTGAAGCACATGTTCAGCGGTCCCTCGCATGATAAGACCCCGTTAGAAAAAAATATACTGGCCTATGGACTCCTTCCCGCAATGATTGATTCGCCGGCGTTTGATGGTGATTCTGAAGACGAGAGACTTTCCTATTAATCCTAAAAGGTAACTGCCATTCAGTATTCCCCTTCATTCTACCATATTTTCTTTCGCACTCAGAACATTAACATTTGATTATTAGGTCTTAATGTTCTAAGTTTTTCGACGGGATGGACTGGAAACTGGTGTGTATAATTTCAGTCTCCGTAACATAAAAATATATTTCTGGCGCCAAAGCGGACTTGTTCTCTGTTCCAGCGCCTCGCCAATTACTGTGACCTTCGCTTCACATCATCATCTCATCGCTTGAAATATCACTTGAACTTCTTTGACCTTAAACTTCTGAGTAGTTATTCTATTAATTCTTCAAAATGTCTCATAATTCTGATAAGGAAACCGAAAAACCTCTTAAAGATACTATGACTATGACTGAACCTGATCCTTTGGCTGAATTGGATTAAATCCCAGGAGGCAATAAAAAAACAGTATAGGTGAAAAATAACCCACCGAAACGCCATTTTGCGATTTTGGCAATGGATCCAATTATGATATTGGTCTGTTTCCAATCCCAAGAGAAGAACATTCAAGAGTGAAGAATAGTGAGGAAGAAAAAGGATAATAGACTTTTGATACTTGGATCAGTTGAACTTCCGATTTCCTACCCTATCCAAATACCTCGTCAAATTTAACAAAGAAAGAAATTATTAGAACGTATGAGCAAACAACATAACAGAAAATCCTGATTATGATACCTTATGATTCCTAATTCTCGGAAGAGTTACTCAATGCGACAAGAGAATTGATTGATCTCGCCAATTATCCGTCCTAATCACAGTAAATTCCCTTGAAAACACTCCAGAAAGAAAACAACTTATCGTAGAAATACGTCTTTTGATAAGATGAAATAAAAAAATTTCGTCTCCCTAAACTGAACGAGAAACTGCACAAGAGATCAATAATCATATCCCGTCCCTCGTTTTAGGCCTATGAACCAAAAAGATTCTATACTCCCGATTCATGATGTCTCACATCCTGATAAGTTTCAGTTTAAGAATAAGAGATGAACGTCTATCTATCCACCTATTAGAGAGAAAAACTCCCGTCAATGAATCCTCCCGGTAACTTTCCTCAAATCCAGTCTACCCCAGTCTAATTCGTTATCATTGATAATGCAATTCCAGACTTCAAAAGTAGTTTTTTGGGCCAACCACCGCCTCCAAAAAGAGTCTATCCTGACACGACAAAACATCCTCCGGAAGATTCGATGTAGTTTTCAGAACTACTTATAATACTTTCGATATCCTTATTATAAAAGCCATACTTCTTTTGACACAGCTTGTCAAAAATTCCCAGAAACTAAAGGTGGTTTAACAGTAAAATATTAAATATGAACCGACCAAGAATTACTAATATACTTGGAGACTTCGAAGCTTATGTTAGTCTTCATTACCTCCAATTGCCCCTCATCAAATGGTTGCGAATTTACTCGGCAGACAAGCTGGAGGGCAGCTTACCTTCGTTGTATAGCTTAACACCAAAGTGACAGCATACATTTCTCCGTAAAGAGATCACCTTGTTGACTGGTTCCATACGAAGAAGAAAAAAGAAAAAGGAATCCAGTTACAAGATATCATTCGGCTCGTTTAGAGAAAAAAGAGAGTATTCGATAATTGTTGCCCCCTTCGTTAGAAAACGGTTGGCCCAGACGCGCATCCAAAGGACTGTATTGCGTGAGCACAGTTACATTCGCACAGCATTCCTATAGTCTTCCCCGTATTATAGAAAGGAGTGTCCTACAGTACATAAAGATGAAAAGAACAGCACGGAATCTGGACGACGCCCTTGGGAAAGAAAATCAGTCGGATATGGCGGATTCCCTGGAAATTGAATAATATTGATTTCCCAAACTCCATTTCCCAATATGATCCCGACTATAAGGATAAACCCATTCATCACAAACGAACTGAGAAACCCAAAAAGGATGATCTCAATGAAACCATCGAATCAGTCATAAGAATTGACACGTTGGCACCTAGTTGGGTGGATGTTGTCAAAAACAAAGCACACCCCATCCCTAGACAAAGACAGTCCCCGAATGATAATCGTCTGTCTCATCAAAAACCCCGTAGTCCTTCTGATAAATCCGGTAGTCGCTACGAACGTAATAATCATCGTAGTCCTCTAAATAGAACTTCAGGTAGTCGATATTACCGAGATAATCGCCGTAGCTCGCCCCAAAACGACTATTCTCAAACTCGTACGATTGTTTCCCGGAATGCCCCGGATGAAAAGAAAAATAAGCCCTGCGAATATTGCCAAATACCAACATATATTATATCTCTTCAGCCCCGTTAACCTTTTTTGGTCGGCTTTTTTATTTTCATTCCTTTTCTTTCAAATCAAAATCCTCAATAAAAGCATAAAAGTTTCCCTTTTGTAGATTTACTCAATTGGTAAGAAAATAGCACTCTCCCCAACATCACAATCAGATGGACCACCAGAGTTTTCCCAAAGATCGCCAAGAGATTATAGAGCAACTATAACAAAAAAAATTCCTTAATAATATATCAATTCCCAACTTAACCCCAGCCATTCCAATGAGAAGTCACATTCGGAACCCGTTAAACTTCTCAGTCCCCACGGGCGTGAGTCAGCCTGTGGAGAAGGACATAAGTCAAGACTCCACTGGAAATACTTATGTGGCTGAACAAACCCTTCATAACGATTTAAAACATCTTTTTCTTGAACCTTCCTTGAATGTAGAGGAGGATAGGAATACTCTCCCAAGAAATGACATTGTGGAAAATATTAAATTAATTCTCGGAACACCTGTTGACATCGAGGATGATATGGTTATCCCCATCCATCTTTGTCAAGCCGATATAGAGCCCTTGATTGTTTGTGTCTCCTTTGGATGATTTAAAAAAAACACCTATTATGTATTGCCTTGTACGACCAGCGGGGGGCGAGTAAACCTAGGTGAGCTCCGACGGTATTTCATGATTGAAAGAAGGAAGGACATACTACCCATCAGAAACACTAGGTGTAAAGCATTCAGCGGATTTGTAAAAAACTAACTGTCCCCAATAACCCCATTACTTGTGGATCTTTACAATTGAGTTTCCAAATGGGATTCGGAAACACAGCCTTCTGACCTTTTTTTCATAGTTCCAGTCAATATATGTAGACCACCCATTGATATGGTAACTCTGCTCTTCGGGAAATCATCTTTTTTGCCAGATATGGCTAGACATTCATTAATCACCATTAAGGATTCAATCAATGACCATCTGTTTGCCGAATTGGCCTCGCCAACTTCTAATGAATTATACCATACCAGCTCAGCACGGTTAGGGAAAACTTTTGTGTCAAGTAATACAAACGTGAGATATAATGCTATTGACATGACCAATTCAACACGATCGAGCCTTAAATGCTATCCATAGGCTTTTGCAGAGGACAATACCAAGTTCTTTTAATTCGGAACAAGTACCTCGACAGATAAATTAAAAGTCACCGATTTTCCAAACTTGTTCTGGAAAATGACATACTTTATGTTAATAAAATAAGTCAGGATATTTATTCATTACTTATTTCTTTTGATACCTGCTTGCAGATAGCTCGGTTTTTTCAATGTGTCAAGTGCTAAAATAGCTAGCGTCGCCTACTGCACATTCCTTCCAGTTATAATCATAAATATTTTCTATTTTTTACTGTAAACCAGGTGCATTTCAGAGAATAGTTAGTTGCAAGTGTCAATTTGCAAGATTTTGCAAAAAAATAATTTTGTTCTTCAATAATATCACTCCTCCTATGCTGAAGATTCTTGCTAAACTACCCGTTTTTAGACTTGTGCGCTATGCGATCTATTACAATTCCGAACATAAAGAAAATAGGTATTGCATGGGTTTTTATTCGACCACTATTCAACAGTGGGTGTCGGTCTCGTTCCCTCATCCCTGTAAAAACTAAGCTTACGTTTCTCGGAAATTAGGTATCAGTTTTAACCTTTCTTCCAAAATCGCGAAAATCAATCGTTACATGCGGGGCATCGAGTTTACAACGCCCATAACTTGCAGCCGGGTATTGCAAAAAGCACATATTCAACAATTATTTAGAAATTTTTCACCCTTACATCCAGTAGCACGGCAGCTTTTGAAAGGTTCAACCGAAAGTTAATACAAAATCTTTAAATGTTTGGTTTCTGGAACAACCCGCCAAACTGGATGATGGACTTACCTTATCACATCTTAATTTATAACTACATACTGTGCACAGCGCATATAAACATGTTCTCCTTCTGATGTTTCCCTATTACAACAATCCCATTCCCCTGCCATTCTTTCCACAATATGAAAGAAGGCAGTGTCATTTTAAACCATTAAAAACAGAAGGATAGCCGGAAAGTTCATTCGAACTGGCCTAGTACTGCCATTGAAGTTTCAAAATAAATGGGAAGGGCCCTTTGTAGTTGTAGAAGTAAACCCCAATAAGGTGACGTATGTTGTACGTCGATTCCATAATCCTTCCAGTAAATTACAAAAAGTTCATTTTTCACATCTCAGAGAGTGGATAGACATCCCCAATTACTTGCGTAAGTACTTATCTCGGAATAAAGAAATCCGAGAGATCTTTTTCTCCGAAGAGGAAGATGAAATTTTTGAGGATGATGAAATTTGTCGGATGGAACACGGCATGACAGTCTATTGTGTGATCATTCTCTGACTCACCGAAATATTCCCTTAGTGATTTCTATATTTGATGAATAGTCTTGATCATCAAAAGGCCATCATGTTCTTGTGCAAGGTTTTACTTGTAATTCTCGATTTCTAATAGAAACTCTTATCCAAATGCCAGACTATCTTAACTTCAATCTAAAAACGAATGCCTCAAAACAGAGAGAGAATGATTCAAAATGACTGTCTCTACTCTCCATCTCGCTAAATGATGCTTAAGTGATTGACCTTTACTCTTATCAGAAAACCAATTTCCCTAAGGTGAAGTTCATTCCTTCGCAATAGGGATCTCCGAATTTTACCCGGTTTCTGACTTCCACAATTCAGAACTGCTGAAAATATTTCCCAGAACCCAGTAGCTACTTTCTTGGGTTGATTTATTGTATGGAAGACTACCTTCGCAACTCCCCGACAATCATTAATATCTTTCGTATGTAAGATGACCAAAAACACTGCATTCAAATCTCTCATATTTTCTCATATCTAGCGAATTTTATTTACGTTTAAATTCGGTTTAGGATCCATTAAGTTTAGGTTATGATAAATTTTGTTAAGTATACACAGAAAATATGTCTACTTAACAAAACTTATCATAACCTTACTTATTTTTCGAACGTAAAAAGAAGTAATATATGGAAACACTGAATAACGTTCCTTATTCCCATGTAACACTTTTTGAAGGTACAATTGGTTCTAAATCCCCCGATTTTTGTGGTTTTTCCCCTCGATTGTCAGATTTTTCTGCAAATGGATCCCAAACCAGCAGAATTTCATCACCAGTACCAAATAATCAGGAAACACCTTTCCAGATTGTTTGAGAAATAACTGGAAATCCCAATTACTTAATTTTACATGATAGTAATTTAAATATGCCCACTACAGTAAGCACAAATTAAATCTCACAAAAACTGGTACCCACATACAAGAAGTAGGGGCCCAGTGAGAGAATAAAGCTGTAATGAACCAAAAAAAAAAAAAACCCTCTCTAAAATTTTCCGCAACGAAGATTATCCGGTTTAGTAGAAAAAAAAACTTAATGTAAAGTACTTGATAATAAAAATAGTCTTACCGAAACTTTACTTTCCATATACTAAATATAAAGACACACTAAATTTGGGAATGCCTGTCATTCAATTAGATTCAAGTAATCACGCATAGATTTATAAAGATCACCCCAAATAAAAGCGTTACCCTGTTTACCCTCTTAAAGAAAACCTCCCGTTTTTGATCCTTAAATATTATTGTTCAGCAATAAAACCCTTAAAATCTATCCTTTCTTTCTTTCCTCTTAATAAAGAATCTATCCAGTGTTTTTTTTCTTGATCCTTTTCTAGGGCACGGTCTTAAGTTAATACAAAGGATTTAAAAATTAGTTTAAGTGATAATGTAAGATTTGAAATAATTTCCATCATATATAAATGCAAGTTATATATTTATCATTGCTTGTGATTAAACCATAATAAGTTATCCCTAATATTATGATCAGCATCATATGAATTATCCTTATATATATGTAAGCCATAATATATGAAGCATATATATGTCAAGCATATATAAGTTATCTTTCTAATATACTTGTATATATTATGCTTTTTCATAATTGAATTACTTTATATATTCTAATAATCATACTAATAATTAAAATCTTTATTTGCAGTTTTATATATATAGGGTCCATTACTAATCTTTAACTGTTTTTCAGAGAATCAGGGATTCTGACTGTGCTCACAATTCGTTCCTCATTTTAAATAGATTCCTTCCCTGAATTGTAAAAAAACAGACTTAAATTAAAATAAATTATAAAAATGTCATTAATAATGATAGTGGGTTCATCCACTGTGGGGTTATTTAAAAATGAAAAACGTCTCTTAAGAGAAAAATATAAGCTGTTTGTGAGGACGGATTTCCAGTCAGGACGTCATATTTCAGCTTGCCCGAATA
>JABUQX010123573.1:0-31685 GCA_015478945.1 Trachelipus rathkii | reverse complement strand
TATTCGGGCAAGCTGAAATATGACGTCCTGACTGGAAATCCGTCCTCACAAACAGCTGTATATTTTTCTCTTAGAGACGTTTTTTTCATTTTTCAAATAACAATGTTGATGACCTTAAATCATTTATTAATGACATTTTTTATAATTTAATTTAATAGTCTTAATAGTACGGCTTTCACCTTTGAATCTATTTAAAATGAGGAACGAATTGTGAGCACAGTCAGAATCCCTGATAATACATGTAAAAATACATTTAAAGTTATTTAGTAAAAATTGACCCTCATATATATAACCTGCAAATAAATGATTTTGTAATATTAGTACATGGCACTTATTAGCAATAATCATTAAATTCATAAAATTAAAACATCAATTATACTATATGGGATAACTGTATATATGGCTTACATACTATATGTCTTCACGTATATATGGTCTTACATATATATATTAGGATAGCATATATGCTGTACATAATATTAGGTGGATATTAACCTTTTATATGTTACATACAAGCGTATAAATATAACTACTTGATTTATATTATGATGAAAATTATTTAAGTCATTCCATGGATATCCAATTGACGTAATTGTTTTTTAAAGGCGTAAATATTAAAATAAGAAACGTGACCTATTTTAAGACAAGATAAGAACACCTGGATAATTCTTGTATTAAGATGAGAAAGAACCAGAAAGGATAGATTAAGGGTTTTATTGCACCATGATTTATAATAGTTTAGGATCGGTAACGCGAATATCCTTTTACAGGGTAAACAGGGTTGGGAATTTATTTCGAATTTTAGAACATAATACTGTGACTTACTTAATTTTGATGACAAAGGCATTCCATTGCTAATCTGTCTTATATTGGTAAGGATAATAAGATAAAGTAAGATTTTTTTATTTCTAGTTAATATCTTACAAAAAAATATTTTAGTAAAAGTAAACCGGATAATCTTCGTTGCTTAATATGTTCGAGAGGTTTTGTCATTACATAGGAATATTCTCTCACTGGGCCCCTACTTCTTGTATGTGGCGCGTTGCCAATTTCTTACCAATTAGCTCATACTGTAATGAAACTATAGCTGAATTACTATGATTCCTAAAATTTTTACGATCATTACAGATTATCCAGTTATATTCCTCCAAAATCTGGAAAAGGATGTTTCCTGATGTATTTGTATGTTTGATGAAAAATTCTATGGTTTGGATCCCATTTTAGCCAGAGAAATGTAACAATAGAGGGAAAAAAACCACAAGAAATCGGGAGATTTATAAAGACCGAATGATGTACTCGCTCAAAATAGTGGATTACCATGAAGGACTCCCCTGGAGGTAATTAAGGTTGGATCTCACGAGATAATTATTTTTCTTTACTATCGCTGATATAGCACCAAGAAGTGTTGGTTATCTTTAAAGTAGAGTGGGGAAGTAGACATCTCGTCCTCATTCACCAAGTTCTTATATATATCATCTGCAGCTTTCGTGGCCCATACTTCGAGGACTTACACTGATCCCCACAAAGCACGGCAAGCAACATAGAATGAAGCTACGATGTATGATATTCACGTTGATGACCATAGAACTTCGCTAATATCTTTAAGCTCGAGGCTTGTCATTCTTCCTCTCGTCTACTGACTACTCGAACCAGGGCGTACTTACATGGTTTCTGGAATCTTACAGGTTATGAATTGTCGAGAATCCAGACCGGTCACATCGGAATTGCTTCACGGAGTACTGAAACATGAACCTCTTAGGAATCTGTTTCTAGATCAAGCAGTACTACTTAAATGACCCAATTCAGCAGCAGCCTTCGATTCTGACGGCATGCAGATCGCTCACGTAGCCACGGATCAATTCGATCTGAATCGAGATGATCCGTCTCTACTGCAGTGTGAGTTGTGAGCAGAAGACGAATGTCGATTTTATTGATTGAGTTCAAGATATGTCTGGCATTTTGGAGATATTACTCTCTATAAGAGATAAGGATTCAAGTTTTAAAACCTTCAAAGGTCGGCCTCTCATCTTCTTTAATATCAAGCACTATCATCAAATATAGATTCACTAGGGATATTTCAGGTGAGTCAGAGAATGAGCTCATTACAATTAGACTGATCATCTCCTCACAAAATTCATCATCCTAAAAATATTCATCTTCCTTCTTCGGAGAAACTCAAATCTTTCTCGGAATTATCTTTTCCTAGAGATATAAGTACTTAACGCAATAATTGGGATGGTTATCACCTTTGAGAATGTGAACAAAATGAACTTTTTTAAATTTACTGAAAGGATTATGGGAATCGAATATCTTATCTTTTCCCTCTCCGTCTATTGCTGTTACTTCTACAACTACAAAGGGCCCTTCCCAATTTATTTTGAAACTTCATGGCAGTACTAGGGCCAGTCCGAATAACTTTCCGAGCTACCTTCTGTCCTTTTTTAAATGGGTCTTAGAAATTGACAACTTGTGACCTTCTTTCCAATATTCTGTGGGAAAGATATGGGCAGGGGAATGGGATTTTTGTAATAGGAAATCAGAAGGAGACATGTTTAATAGCGCTGTGCACATGTATTATTATTAAATTCTAAGATTTAGATGAAGGTTGAGTTCCTCATCCAAGTTTGGGGTTAGTTCTCGGAACCAAAATTAAGATTTGATATTAGACTCTCGTATTGAACCTTTCAACTTCCCTCTCGCTAGCTGGATGTAAGGTTCGAATATTTTTACATATGTGTTAAAGTAATTTCTCTGTCTTTTTGCTTCTGCTCTGGCCATACAGCACCTGCTGAAACTCTCATTCTAGTTCAGCGAGTAGCACCAAACTCTGCGTTTCGCCAGCACAATTATCTGTAAGAGACCATCGGTTCGTTAGGTTCCAGCTATTCTGTTGAAGGAAAAGTGTTTTTTCATACTTACACCATGAATAGTTACTTCTGATCAAATTACTTGCTCGCTAGGCAACACGTTTAGCTAGATTTATCAGGGTACAGGGACGACCGACACCACTTCTTGAATAGTGGCTCGATAAAAACCAATGTCGAAATCTATCTTTATTTCCTTTATATTGTTTCGGGAATACTGTAATTACAGTCCTTCATAGTTCGCACAAAGTCAACGTGTAGTTAGCAGAATCTGTCAGATGGAGGGATGATTTTTGAGAAAAACTTTATCTCTCTTGAGTCTGGCAAATCGGACAAGAACGAACTATATCTGAAAGACCTGGTTCACCCGGCGGTGCCAGACACTTGGTTTAGTCACTTATATACTTGAGCTTAGTTATTGTATGCGACCTATTATTATGTGCATCATTGACACAGTGAGGACCCTGTAATAAGAGCTCACTCTGCTATAAGGAGGCTGTGCTTAACAGAACTTAAGTTACTATACGACACTTCATTACTGTAATTCTTAAGCTATTTTACATTCAGAATGCATTTCCAGGAACCAATTTGGAATCGTGCATTTTATATTGTCGACGGTACTTGTTCCCAATTAAAATACTTGGTTATGATCCTCGCAGAACTTTGGATAGATTTTTTAAGTTCGATCGCTTGGGATTGGTCACTTCATACCATCTTATTCATTCACGTTTGTCATTAGACTGACCACAATGATGTTTTTACCCATAACCGTCGTGACACACTGTGTGGCTATAATCATTAGAAAGTTGCCGAGACGATCGGACACAGAGTAGTACATACGTGATTAAGTAGACGACTGTGAATGTAGGGAATTAATTTACAACTGATGATCAGTCAGAGACAAATGTCCAAGCTAAGTGCAATAAGATCGTAGGCAGAAAAGACTGATTTTCCGACGTGAAGAGACGACAGGAAGACGTGTACTGTCCAGGTAATTCTACAACTAGATATGGAATATACACAGTTATTATTGTATATAGTGAATACTGATGTAATAAAAGGTCTATATGAAGAAGACTCTAATTGATCTGAAATTTCATACAGTTTTATGCCGTATAAAAACTACAATGTAGTTCATTTTGTTAATTGTCATCGATCATAATGGGATTATTGAGGGATTCGTTTCAATGTTATTCTTAGGATGTTGTAATTGTATTTGAATAATGTGTGTGACTTTGCAATGGGTTACGTCGAAGTGAGGGTTCCCTTCTTATCAACAATATTAAGTGGAATAATATATGAGATCCTTATAGCGGATGCATTCGCTACTAGTTTAACCGCCTCGCTTCCTGCTAGTGTAGCTTAGATCGACGATCAATAAATAAGTTGTATATGCCTTATCCAGAAGGAAGGGACACATGATTCAGAGAAAACAAAATTATGATTGGTCTCACAAAGAGGTAGTTAATAAGGAGTATAATTAGTTATTCAGGATAAATCGAGTGTGGTTCACAGAAGATAGGAGTGTAGTGCGTAACCATACATAGATACCTCCTATAAGATGCACAGAGTTGTATCCTGAATTGTAAAATGTGAAAACTAAAGTGTTGTCGCGAGTGTGCGTGTGTGCTATAGAAGAGATGCTCAAATATACATATGGTATTAGCCAAAGACTTCGGCTGTGATGAGTAGCAATGTCAAGATGGTAGCAGTTTGGTCTTACGAAGATAGAAAAGATGTATAGAGTGGGGAAATTGACCATAGGTGAAATGATAAGTAAGTGTAAAGAGAAGATATATTTTGATCATATCTAAGTACCTAACATCAATCAGAGTTTATTTCATCAGTTATGTGAGGTCTATGACTTATGTTCCTTCTTTATTACACAGTAGTGTGACCAAATATCGCAGCTAGTGGAGATCAAGATAGAGTTTATATACCTGGATTTTTACCGACTGTGAGCTTTCTCATTGTAGATGGCTGTATAGTAGTATACGTTGGTAATTTTGGAATATATTATATAGAGGATATTTTTTTACTATGTAGTAAGCTCTATAATCTCTGTGCGATCTTATGGATTAAAACTCTGGTCGCTGGTTCTTGATTTGATTTTCTCGTTGTATGTGTCTGCTTAATATTTTCCCTAAGAGACATTGCGAGTGCGGATGTAGGAACCACGTACATGCTAAGGCTTTGAGTATGCAGTCAGATATCATCGAGAGAATAAGCAGTGACTTTACGGTAGCAGCACTCGTTACATTATAATTGTTCGATTGATCTGTCTTCTTGCAGCTATACACACTGGCACCCCTTCTCACTTATGTTCTAGCAGTACTGCAATAGATGTGACGGAGTAATATTCCTCTCATTATTGCATGCAGCTAATATATTCTCTCTTACTCCCGGTGCCAGTCTCCTGTGTGATGATAAAAGACAATTTCTCTACTGAGTGTTGAGGGAGTACGTCTGTTTTAGGCGACCTACTGCGAATTATCCTCTCGGTATATCGTCTAGCGCTTGAGAGTTTCTATTCGTAGTAGGACTAACGGCAATGATTATTACGCTTCGTAGCGACTGCCGGAAATTTGATCAGAATTTTCTACGGTGTTTTTCACTGAGATTCTGGAGCCCGAGTTAATCGCTGGTGGGGCGCACATGTCTTAGTACATACGGAATGGCGCAGTTGATAGCCTTATTGCTTTTCATTGTCAGCACATCCACCCAACTACTGCCAACGTGTCACTCTTATTGCACGATTCGGATAGTTTCTTGAGACTCATCCTATTTTTAGGGTTTTCGTCGTCTTGTGCATGATTGGGTTAATCACTCTATATGCGATCTCCGCCTATTGAACTGTGATATTTTCGAGAACATCATCCAATATCTCACTCTTTTCTATCCAGGAGAATCCCAGTCATTCATTCAGAGACTACTATATTCTTCCCAAGTGTCCTCTCTGTCTCAGTTTTCTGCCTAGCCGTCTCGGTTTCTTCCCTACACATCATTTCTGACTGTCAATTCACGGCACTCCTTCTATATTACAGGTAGCGGAAGAACTTTACCTGCTAGGTAATAGCTGTCACCCAAAACAGTCGGCATACAGTCATTGCTACTTATCGCGCAATTATGCCCAGTCCTATGGTGATGCGAGCTCAAGGGACCAACCTTCTCTCTAAACAGGGAAAATCGCAATACTACTCTTTCTAGTTTTTCTCATAAACTCTTGGAGCTCGCAATGACATTTTTCTTACCACTTTTCGTGCCCATCATCCCAGACACCTATACTCTCAGTCACGAAGTGGTCATAAGTTTATCCTTTTCTCCTTCTCTATCCCATTCTTTTTCTGGTTGTACATTGCTTCGTAACCCAGTCACTATAGCACTGACAGCGCGTTATCTTTAATCGAGAGAGATCGGGTTTAATCTCACATTCGTCAGTTCTATGCAGATGATATAGGCTTTTTACTAACAACCTGAATATTTAGAGCTGCACTTCCAGCTGTCTGGCGTCATAATCTCAGTCAAACTTATACTGATGAGTGTTTATTCGTTCAGACATAGTCTTCACTAATCACAGTATGCACACCAACTAAGTGCACTTCGAGTTCTCCCCAAGTAATATTAGTGTAGCAATCTTGGTCGGATAAAATTCATATTTAAAATCTTATCCTAGGTCCTCACCACCATATTGATAGATTCTCGGCTGAGAATCGTTCCTCCTGAAGCCAGTCTGATCAAGCTTTACAATACGAAACACAGACTTTTAATCCACCATGCGACTCCTTCCTCCTATTTCACCAACTTCTTCCCCATACATACCTCTTTTTTGACACTTAAATCGACACCTTGATCACCCTATATTATTTTAAATTCAGATACTTACTCCCTTTTCTATCTTTCTATCTTCCTCTTGTATAATTCCCCTAAATTCTTTAGGTTCTGCACGTATCGAATGCGTGTTTGCCTGCAACAGCATCGTGAGAAACTTAATAATTAGGCAATTCGATTTGATCCAATATAAGATCGCTCTTTGAAAGAACAGTCTAAGGCTTCAGGCCATTTAACTAGAGTACCCATTCTGTAACTTTTAAATTATCGTTAGAATAGTTTCGCTAGTCTGTAATACACCTAGAAGGTTTTAGGACCGCGACGGATTTCCTCACTCTTTTATTTACGTAGAGTATATTTCAATGTGATGTGACAGTCTGTAGATCCTGATCTGCACATAAAATGGATGCGTGGCGCTCGCAAACGATTGTATATAAGCATTGTAATACGAGACCCCTGTGTCACAGAGAAGACCCAGCTGTCTCATCTTTCTTCTACAATTTGACCGAGTCTTTTTCTTCCTTCCTCAAACCCTTGGCATAAGGTGCATACAATCTATTTTATTCTCTCGCGAGTATCTCCTATACTCCTTTAATTAATATCTGCACTCCACTCTCTTTTTTTACTCTGTGCTCTATCAGGATGTGAGGCATCCCAGCCGATCGTTCCAACACACTTCACACTACATCCTTAGCCATACCGATCAATGAGAACTATTTTACTGGCCTCTTATGTCTTGATTACCTGCAATAGCGAGAATCCCATCATATATTGCATTAACAATACAGGTCTTTTAAACGTGGTCGCTACATATTAAACATATTGGATCTTCTTTGTCTAAGGTTCATTTAGCTTTATTTTCTCAGTTCGTCTGGTTAATTGGAGTAACGCAAATTCTCTTTTGCATTTATAATACTCATAAACGCACGTATCATTTTCTCAAAAGCGTAATTTCATATCTGTGGAGTCTAATTAATGGAAATTTCTGATGCATCATATTTCAGGAAGGCGTGTCGTAGTATAATCAGTCATTCTCTCTCGCATCATTACTTCACTCCTCTCACGAGTCTTATATCAGGACTCCTCATACAGTATCATAATGAGTGGATATGTCGCACATGCTGTTTGCTTCATACGGTTCTTAATCTACTTTCTTTGTTCAAGTTTGTCAAAAAATCTTGAACAGGGTCATTTGAATTGTGGTAAGGAAACAGCGATAGTCAATGATCCAAGTTATAACAGTCTATTTCCTTTTTCTTCCCTTTTCTCACAGCTACCTATATGCTAGCCTTCTCACTAACAATCACTATTGTACCTCTTACTCTCCATTGTGCAGTGACCTCTACTATACTGGTAACCACAGACCATAATCACATACTCAGGTAATCCAACTTCTCTTCGTCAATCGCTGCACTGAGACCTGCATGTGTGGTCGCACTGCTTGGTTATCCAGATTCTCTGTTCCTTTTTACATTTTACGATTCCCATTACAATTTCTACTGTTTAGTTTATATGCTCCCCCACCCTGGACCTTTATACCATTCCACCTAGAACAGGCATATTCACATAGCAGCTTCGTCTTCTACGTCCTAAGCAGTCATCATGCAGTCATCAACGTTCCCTTCTACATCATGATGCGAACATATAATTCCTTCTCTAGATATTCTAATATTATTTACCAACTCAGGTGAATTTAGTCGCAAGACACTGCTCACCTTATTAGTCAAGTAAATACTAATAAATAGCACAAAATACTCGATGGACTTTCCTCAAGATAGCTTAACAAGGCTCCCAATAAGAAAATAACGTTCAATATTTCGAACTTTATCTTTTCAAAGCCTCTCCTTACGACTCTGATGTATTTATCAGTCGCGCTATCAAAGGGAACCAGATCAAGAGGTTGATATAACGAACCCAGAGTCATTACCAAAGGTCTGTCTTCGCTGGCTTCCCAAGTTCACTCATTCTATAATGAAGCACTACGAGAAATCCTCGCGAAATTTTTTATCAGTATCAAGGTTCCGGTCGACCATTCAATAACTCTTAAGACATTAAGTTATTACTACTCTATATCATCAATTTGTTATATGTTCTGACAGCCCGATGTTCCTCGTGATCTTATACTCCCCGCTTAATTCTATATTCAATAACCTTCGTCTATAACACGAAATTGAAATTGAATTAGCAAAGGAGATACATGAAATAGCGCAAGTCCTCTGTGTACCTCTTTCTAAGGATTTACATACGCCCACTAGTCTTTCCGGTCTCAAAAGAACATTTCAACGCGCCTCTCAATTCTACGCAATCAAGGTGTGAAGACCGATCATTAGGTCGATTACTTACAGCTTTTTACTACACGACCGTCGACGTCTTCCATCATCGCTTAGGCACTTTTCTGCACAATTCGTTTCTCATATCCAAACTTGCGACCCACATTTGGGATCTCAACTCACTAAACGCTCTATATCTATACCGTAAGCAAAACAAAACAAAATAACAAAACTCAAGGGGCGATACAGAACACACAACAGTTTAATGTCAAGTATTGTTTCTTTTTATAAACGTACAGATCCTTATGAGTCAATATTCCTGTCCTATTACATCTCGTTCGTTCTTTAGCACCCGAAATGGCAAGTTATTTATTCTTTAAATGTATAATATATTTATTAAATGAAATAATTGAAAATGAAGATACCTCATAGAAGGTTTGACTTTTAGTTACTTTAATTTTTGAATTTAATTTAATATAAAGCTGGAAAAGGTATTTGTTCCAACCCAAAAATGAAATAGGTAGTTCTTCAAATATCCAATACTAAATCTAAGTCTCAAAATATAGGTTTAAGGATTCACACTTTATAATATGTAAGTTTATAATATGAATAGTGAAAAATTGTTTAGCTTCTCTCCTATAATAAAAATCTATATTTATAATATATATTTTACTGCGAAAATTTTTTCTAAATAACTTACAATTAACCTTTAGGCAGATCTTGTATATTATGTATATTCATATATAAGTAGAGAAATTTTTAACGAAATGGTAATCAGACTTAGGATATACTTCAATTTCTAAGGTAATTCACAACCTAATATTTCTGGCAACCACAGCTCTGACCGCAACCCTTAACCCAATACTGGTACATAACAACTCATTGAAGGACTCTCAGCCAGCTCCGGAGACTGATCTAAGCAGTACAACATTCTTGACCAAGCTCTGGGAATGACTGGGAGATCATTAATAAACGTCACTGTACTTTAAATATTATTCCATATTTTATCTGAATTGATTCTTATAATTGTTATGCACGTATTTCAAATTTGTGCGAGAATATTCCTATTACAACTTATCCTACCAATCTTCTAAAACATTTAACCTGAAAACACTTACGCCCTGGATCAATAGTATTCCATAGGGGATTTTATTGTTGGAGTGTCTTTGAAAAAATAGACCCATATGTTGAGTGTGCAAGCAGAATTATCCTATACTGTAATAACTATATGAGGACTAATATAATTAACCAAATAATGAAATTAAATGAAAAAAATAAAAAAATATATAAATGTTTTCCTCAAATTAATATATAATATAATGCAATTAAACATTTAATCATTCTATCGGAATAATTTATATGTTAATTCAACCTAAATTCGTTTGAAAATATGTCAGATCGATCTCCCATATAATATGGTTCAATCAATATTATATAATATCGTAAAATGCCCACTGAAAAATAATGGGAGTTTGGGCAACCTTACATTTAAAAGATATTTAGTAAAGCTGAAGTTAAAGAGAAAAAATTTAAATATAATTTGTATATCAATCATAACGTAAAAGATATAGAGAGATAGTGAGAAAAAGATTGTAATATTATAATTGTCTTATTTTCTCAATGTTTGGAACATCATTATAAATTATCCAATTTGCAGAATATAAGAATACAACTGGGATCTTTAATTCTTGACGCGATGATTTATTACACATTTTATTATATTTATTTAAGTACCAAACCGAGAAAAAAAATTGCAAACTTTATGCTGCATTTTACATTATAATTAATATTAATATATATAATAATATATTATAAAATATATTAATTATAATAAATATATATAATAGGTATTATATATATATATATATATATTAATATTTTAAATAACATTTATATTAAATTTAAATTAATTAAATTATTATAAAAATAAATCTTATATAATTAAATTTATTAATATATTATATATATACTTAATATATATATATACTATATTATATAATATATATATATTATATATTAATTATAAATAATGGATAAGAAACGGAGAAAAATATTCTCTTTAAATGAAGAGATGTTCTTCCCATTTCATTCTCATCCAAAAAAAATTTCTTACAGCAAACTACTGGCCATTCATATTAAATAATTCTGCAGTTTTATATTGTGTTTTTTTTTTTTTTTTTTTTTTTTTTTCTATTAGCTGCTTAGTATAACCATTCGTAAAATTAAAAATTTATTTATTTTTATTTATAGATTATCGGCAGATTGGACGATGGAGCGAAAAGGACAGTGTTTCTAGTCAATACCGTACCTTTAGTTTATCAGCACGAAGGAACAGATTCTAATCATAAACGCGTTATTAGCGTTGGACATATGAACGGTTCAATGAATGTTGATTATTGGTCAGAGGAAAAGTAAGTAGGCTATTTGAAAGTATTGGTTATATAGTAAAGCTATTTTCATTATCTTGAACAAAACCCAAGCGTTTAAGCTTCAATTTTCTTTTATTGATTCTAGTCATGATGTGTAATCACGTAAATAGATATCCCTTTATCACTTTTAATTCTCTTATATATCATATTATATAATATATTAACTATCTATATATTATATATATTATACTTATATATATTATAGATATATACATATATATATATATATATATACTATAAGGCATTCATTTTTATTTCATACTTGCAGTTGATTAGTGATTATGGCTGTTGGTGTAGGCTTCTGAATGAATCAAAAGTTGTATGGGATTGTGCAAGCGGTGTTGTAAGTATAAAATGATGTCAAATGTGATTCGCGTTTTCGTATTAATAGCGCGAGTGACGACAGGGTTGTGTTATGCTTTCACTTGACGTTATTCAATGTGTGATTCTATGGATGGTTGATGAAAAGAATATACGAGGGTGGGCGCCCTTGGTGGCCAGGACCCCAATCGGTCGTTAAAATGATGGTAGAAGTAGATGAGTGGAGAGGTGCCTACCTATTATATGCCGGATGACTTTTGGCTTTCTTTGTGAGCGAAATCTGAAGGAGTTTGGAGGATTGTTAGAAATGATTTGGCAGGGTGTGTAAAAAGCGAGGGGTTTGAAACAGTTAAACGTTAGATAAGAGTCATTGTTTATGGTTGGAAGTGAGACAGTCCTCGTGTGAAAGTTATGTTAAGATGCGTGAGCAGCTGAACACTATCTGAGTTTAAATATTTAGGGTATATGTTGGATAGAGACGGGAGACGGATATGCAAAGTCGTAGTAGGAAGTTGGTGATGGCGAAGGTGCTGGCAATTATTCATTGTAAATGTAAAAGAGACAAATCGTGGAGTGCGCTAGGGTCTTGCATGTAGGTATGTTGTTACCTGTCTGTTATTGTATTAGTAGTGAGACTATGCTCTGGAAAAAAGAAGTATAGATCTAAATTCAATGTGTTTCAGCAATGGAACCATTCTTAGGCGGAGGTGGGGCATTAAGACTTGTTGAAAAAAGGGAATTCTTTGATAAAAATGAGGAATTAACGTGTTAGAGAGTATTTGTGTGGAAAG
The DNA here is from genome assembly GCA_015478945.1 of Trachelipus rathkii. Classification (NCBI taxonomy): domain Eukaryota; kingdom Metazoa; phylum Arthropoda; class Malacostraca; order Isopoda; family Trachelipodidae; genus Trachelipus; species Trachelipus rathkii. Next base: position 19,182 of record JABUQX010123573.1, on the reverse strand, counting down.
AAAGGGTAAACGAGTTGAATAATGAAATATGTTGAAATGGCTTTTGTCATGGTTGGAACAGAATTGATAAATAGTCGTTGGCTAAGCGGTGATAGTGGATGAGTGTGTTGGAACCCGGACCTGGGAGGCTGAAGAAAAGTGGATAGATTAGTAAGGAATGTTCTGCAGACAGAGAAATGTGAGTCTTGCAGAGGTGAGAAGAAGGGCATTGATAGGAGAGAATGGCGGGGATTTGTGAGGGGTATAGTTGTGGGCCCACCTGGAGCCAGCGGAGATGAACCTACATGACAATTTAGCCATAGTGAGGATTCCGTCGCTCTAGGCCGGTCCCGTGGTCTAGGGTGTAGAGATTTTCTGACCTGCGACGAGCTACTTACTAAATTAATCCGGTACAGAGGGGGCTGGTAAGGCTGGCTTTCTTTTCGACTTTTGCATATTCTTCTACTGCTTGTTTTCCGTGCTTGTCCACGCACCTTACTCCTAGTCTTGGAATTAAAAGGTGAAGCATGAAGAAAGAAAGACATGTAAGTATTATCTGAGTTTAACATTCTAGGTATGTGTATTGAATGAGAGGTGAAACGGATGATGCAGATGTAGTAGGAAAGTCGTGAATGGCCGAAGGTTGGCTGGTGCCAATTAAATCGTTGGTGGATGCGAACGGACTAAGTCTAGTGCGCTAGGGGCCTTAATGAGGGTATGTTGTTACCTGTGTTATGTATTAGTGAGACTAATGGTCTGGAATAAGAGTATAGATCTAAAGTTCAACTTGTTCAGATGGACAAATCTTGGGGCATGGCTAGGTGTGAGAAGATTAATAAAATGAGGAATGAACGATTAGAGAGTTATGTGTTGTGTGGTGAGAGGAAAGGGGTAAATGAGAGATAAATGAAAAGATATGTGAGATGGTTTAAGTCATGTAGGACAAGGATGAATGATAAGTCGGTTGGTTAAGCGGATTGTTAATATTTATAGGAGGAAGAGGAGGCGGCTGGGAGACCGCAAGGAGGAAGTGGATGAGTCTGTGAACCGAATGTCTGAAGGGAGAGAAATGTGGTTTGGTACGCACGGCGAGCACGAATCGGTCATACTCAACAGGACGACTGAATCGGCCGGGGATTTGTGAGAGCAGTATGCGTTGCTGCCCCCCCACCCTGGGCCCCAAGGGAATCATGACCCTTCTCCCACAACTGACGATTCTCCATAGTGGAGGGTAGTCATTTCGCGTGCCCTGAAAGGCTTTTAGGTGTTGGCATTTTCTTTACTGCACATGAGTTGACTCGCATAATCTAATGCACTGAGGTGCGCGTCTGTACTAAGTGCGCTTCTGGGATTTCAATTTATCTCAATTGGCGATATGTTCGCACGTTCTCTTCTTTACTGCTTTATCAACATGATCCTCTTTGTATGGAGCGGAATCGCCTCCTTGCGCACGCACCTTAACTCCATTTCGTGTGGCAGAGCGATCATCTAAAGTAAAGGAGAAATAAAGCAAAGGTATTTATATGTATATATTATATATTATATATAAACGATATTATATACTATATATATATTACTATATATATATATAATTTATATAATTTTATATATTATATAATTATATAAATATATATATGTTTTATTTTACTATCTTACTTTCGTCCATCTCCCTTTTTCTTACTGAGCAAAACTGCTTCCATTCTTTATCTCCTCCACTGTCCTTGCTAAACCTATTTTTGCACTCTTTCACTTTAGTTCTTCATCATCACTCTGTTATTCTTGTAAGACTAACTTTTTCTGCACCACACTCTTCTATACTTTTACTCCTTTTTTACTTATTGACCATCATTTTTCTTTCTAACATTTGCCTCCGACTTAGCTTCCACTTTTTCTGACACATAACATGACCTCTTACGCTCATCTCTATAATAACCATATATCCTATCTTTTATTCTGTATTCAGTAAACTGCAAATCACATAGACCTAGATTTCGCAAACTAGTTTCATACGTACATTAAGATTTAATTATAATCATACTTAAAAAGAATTTGTTTTTTAAGATATAACTTTATTCTATTATTTATACTTATAACTTTAAAAACTTTTTATTTTTAAAACACACTCTCTCATTCTCTCTCTCTCTCTCCTCTCTCTCTCTCTCCTTTTTTTCTCTCTCTCTTCTCTCTCTCTACTCTCTCTCTCTCTTCTCTCTCTCTCTCTCTCTTCTCCTCTCTCTCTCTCTCTCTCTTCTCTCTCTCTCCTCTCTCTCATCTCCTCTCTTCTCTCTCTCTCTCTATTTCTCTCTCTCTCTTCTCTTTCCTTTCTCTTTTTCTCTTTCCTTTTCTCGTTTTCTCTTCTCTTTCTCTATCTCTTTCTCTCTTCTTTTTCTTTCTATTTCTCTTTTCTCTTCTTTTTCTCTTTCTCTTCTCTCTTTCTCTTTCTTCTCTCTCATTACTCTTCTCTTCTTCCTCTCTCTCTCTCTCTTTCTCCTCTCTGCTCTCTCTCTCTCTCTTCGTCTCTCTCTCTCTCTCTCTTCTCTCTCTCTCTCTCTCTCTCTCTCTCTTCTCTTTATATATATATTTATATAATATATATATAATATATATTACATATCTATATATTATATATATATATAATATATATATATTTATTTTTATTTGCTCTAGTTGCAAAGAAGGAAGGCTGAATAAAACATCAGTGTTGTGATGGTTGCAAGATTTTCTTAAGACACGTCTTGCATAAAAAATTCATATCATTAAAGCAGGTTAATTTACTCATTCTAGACGAGTGCCATCATGCTACTGGTAATCATCCAATGAGAGAAATAATGAGGGAATATAATACTATGAAATGCCTTAAACTTGAAGTACCACGAGTTATTGGTTTGACTGCTTGTGTATTACATGGAAAGTGTACAGCAAATAAAGTTGACGGTTACATGAAAAAATTAGAGGGAGATTTGGATTGTGTTCTTATTACATCGAAAGATCAAGAAACTGTCTTAAACTTTACAACCAAGCCTCAAGAAATTATTGTTACTTGTAAAAATTCCAGTTATTCTGAAGAATATAGTAATTTAATTAAAAGATTGGAGAGTATCAAGGCAGATATGCTAGATAAAGTGGCGAATTGTCCACCAACATTGCGATGTAAGCTAAAAAAGTTTGTTTCTAGGGAAATTACTGGTATCATTGAGGTTAGTAAAGATCTTGGTGAATATATATTGCCAGAAGCAATCGCTCTCCAGGCAGAATATCTTAAAGAAGCGGAAGGAGAGACCCACGAAGAGCGAGAACTATTTCAGGTTTTAGGAAACGAATTTGAAAAGGTGCTTTTAACTTACAATGTTAATCATGATGATAATATATTGAGATTTTTATCTGGAAAAGTTAAACGACTAATTGAAATTTTTAAAAATGCTAAAAGAAATTGTGCTGAAGATGAAGTTCGTGCTTTAGTATTTGTTACAAGAAGAAATACTGCCAAAATTTTATGCTCACTTTTATCGAAACTCCGAAATACCTTTGAGGAAATTGATTATATTAAACCAGAAAGTGTTGTTGGAGGAACATTTAATGTTCGGAATGATTTGAAAACTAATGAAGAAATCCTAAAGCAGAAAATTACGATTGAAAACTTCAGAAAAGGTACTTGTAATGTAGTCGTTTCTACCAGTGTCCTAGAAGAAGGCATTGATATTCGAAAATGTAATTTTGTTATTAGATTCAATGCACCCCAAAACTTCAGGGCATACGTGCAATCCTTGGGTAGAGCTAGAGCTGTACCATCTTATTTTCTTATATTATCATATGAAGATGAGTATAATGAAGTATGCGAAAATAGGGAATGTTACCGGGCTATCCGAAAATACCTGATGGTTCACTGCTTTAACAGAGAATTTCCTGATGCCGAAACTGCTAGAGATAACTTTTTACAGGATGAAGTTGAGCCTCCCTTTGCCCCTTACGGTGAAGATGGTCCCAAAATAACATTTAATTCAGCAATACAATTAATCAACAGATACTGTGGATCTCTTCCTCAAGATAAATTCACGAAATTGTCAGTAACATGCAAAAGGTATCAGAAAAATGGCCTTTTTTTTACTGAACTTACACTACCTATAAATTCACCCTTTAGGACAACCATTAAAAGTAAACCTATGCATAATTATGATGATGCTAAAAAGTCGGCTGCTTTAGAGTTGTGTAAGAGACTATTTAGACATAAACTTTTGGACAAAAACTTGTTGCCAATAAAATCCAAAGTCGACGCTGAAGAGAGAGCTAAAACATACTTAAATATTCAAGAGGAAACCATTAGAAAAGATTTACCTCAACCTGGTACAAAAAAGCGTAGACAAGTTTATAGAAAAAGACTATGCAAACCTTTTAGGAAAGGAGAAAGTTTTTACTTGTACAAAGTTAACTTTCAACACTTGAACTTGGTTAAAGATGAGCTGTTGCTTGATTCCCATCTACTCACCACTCAAATTGGATTTATTTGTCGAGGCAAACTTAACTGTGCAGCTTTCCCTCTGTTTTCCAAAAAATGGGGTGAAGTTAATGTAATTGTTCAGTTTATCAAAGTTTTCTGGAGTAAGCAGGAATTTCCTCTTAATGACATTAAAGAATTTCATGAAATTGTTTCAAAAATTCTTTTTAAAACGAATCTAAATATCATGTCATTCAATCGTTCAGAAGCTGACTGGTCTGTTTATATTGTTCCTCTCACCAAGAACGATAATATTGATTTAACTGTGCTCAGCAAAGTAAATTCTGTAGAAAAGAAAGTTTTTGAAGAACCTGAAAGCAATTCTTTAAAACCATTGGTTCACTTTAATTTTGATATAGGGAAGTATGTTAACGGAGTAATTGTGCCTCTCTATAGAGAACTTGATCTTCTTTATATTTTAGACATCTCCATGGATGAATCTCCATTAACCGAATTTCCAGATAATAAGAAGGAATATTCTTCTTACAAAGACTATGTTTTTAAGAGGTATAATGCATCTGTTAGTAATGATAATCAGCCATTAATCGAGTGTAAGCATTTTTCCAAAGAATTTAATTATTTAGAAGTAACAGAACCGACTTCCAAAAATTTAAACTCGAAGCACCCCAAATTCATTCCAGAACTATGCTTAGTCATACCACTCGCAGCATCAGTTTGTTGTCAAATTCTCTGTATGGCTTCAATCCTTCATAGGATTAATGGATTACAGTTAGAACAGGAAATATACGAGTCAGTAGGATACCAATGTAATGAGGGACAGAAAGATCTCTTTAAATCTCAACGATTGGAATATAAATACGTTGAAGGATTAGTTCAATATTACATGCAGAATAATTGCAAGAATCTTTGCCTTCGTCTTAAAAATTTAAACATAATGTCTATTTTTCCTGGTATGATATTGCAAGCACTAACACCATTACACACTAAAGAAAGTTTTAACCTAGAAAGACTTGAAATTCTTGGTGATTCTTTTCTCAAGTATAGTGTTGGAAATTACTTGTATTGTAAAGAAGTTATGTCTCACGAAGGCACGCTTACAATTGAAAGATCAAGTTTAGTTGCCAACAAAACTCTCTACACGTTAGCTAAAGAGAGAGGTCTTCATGAAGCTTTTCAAGGCGTTATGTTAGACCCTTCTACAGCTGCCCTCCCTGGATTTTATGTCAAAGAGGAAGTTGAAGAACAGCTTAAGAGAGAAAATGTCCATCCAAAAGACTGGATATCCTATCCCAAGGTAATTATTTATATTTATATGCAGGTTTTATTTCTTTGTAGGCACTTATGATGCGTACACATGGGTGTTTGTTTATTTTTCTTTAACTGTGATGAGTTCTCACTTAAGGGTATGGGGGGGGATTTCTTTTAGACTTGCCTTGCGTCATGTTCTACTTTTATTTCCTATATATATATATATATATATATATCACCTTCACTCTTCCTCAATTCCTTTTAAAATAAGGTAAATTGATAAATATAATATATATAAATATTCTATATATATATAGTAATATTATATGAATTATAGTATATATATATATATATATATATATATATATATATATATATATATATATATATAATATATATATATAATATATATATATTATATATATATATATATATATATATATATATATATCCTATTATATTTATATAAATATATGATTATTAATATATAATATATATATAATAATATATATATATATGATTATTATATATTATATATAATAATATATTATATATATAAAACTATCCTTAATTAACGTCTTTATGCTCCCATGCATGGGCTTGGTGAAACCGGGGGACCACAGGAAAATCGAACTTAACGGCCGGCGGCTATTTTTTTCCCAAACCAGGCAAGCCACCAACGCGTGTTCAGTGACAGTTCAAGTTTTTAATTTCTTGCTCCTCATGTGAGTGAGTAGATGATATAAAGGACTCATTTAGGTTAACGTGTGCACTCCTTACATCGAGTAGGATACCATTGTATTACTCATCTGTCTCACTTCGTCATATAATGTACGAAGGACAAGAGTGAACGTGCCAATTCCGTCCTTACGCGCCCATATGCAAGAATTCGCTCTTTTTTCTACCTTTTCCGTTTTCTTTTGACTCTGCTATACAAACTAACAAGAAACGATTTACATAATTTATACTCAAATTAATTAAGTATTATTAACATACATAATATTCAGCTCAGATCGTAAATCATAGAACCTCAATAAATATACTAAAGAGAATAATTTTATTTATTATTTAATCTTTGAGTGTTTAATAGTTTCATTTCTAATAATACGCCTCTAGCAAATATATTTATAATATTATGTATTGATTAGCAAATTTATAATATTTCTTTGACTAATTGAATTTACAGTATAAATATTTTATTCAAATATTCTATAACTCATAGATTTCATAATCTCCGATAAGAAAATAAAATCATTGAACTACCATTTTAGAGCGTTGTGAGAATTCTTTTTTTCCAGGTTACGAAATATCTTTTACTATAAACATAAACCATAATCGTGGAAAGATTACAACTTATCAAATTATTAAACATTATAACAAAGATATTTAGTAAGTAGATAAACTTATAAGTTAAATGGTTCTGTTTTATTAACATCTTCTCGATACGATAACAATAATGTATTTAAAAAATATCTTATCAACATATCTCGTGATTTACACATTTAGAAAGCTTCTGTAGTAAAAAGCAATCAAAGAACTTTCAACTCGTATAAACTACTATTACATATAGTTACTATACTTCACTATCAAGATTTAAAGTGGACAGAATGCTTTTATGTGAAGGGATGGTGGAATTCAATACTCTACGCGTCATCATAACAAATCATCCATAAATAACTATATTAGGATGAATACGATGCACTAATACTCACTGGAAACAAATAAAATTAATCAATTTTTCATGGCTTTAAAAGAAGATTAAAAGATCAAAAGAACATAAGGGTACAGTAATATTCATCTGTAATTCTTTAATTACACAATTATGGTATATGATTATCTTTCCAAAATAATGTTATACAAGGAGGTATGTGAGGCTACATCGAATGACTAATCTTAAACGTATTACAGCTTTAGTCTCAAAGTGCTAAATAACGCACTCTTCTTCTCTCCGAACGTCCAACGTCTCCACACACTCATCTCAATCACACTCTTAAAAATCTTCTATGCGAAACAAAAAAGAGCTTACGCGCGAACAGCTTCGTCACCCGCATTTCTCTGATAAAACTAAATCTCGTACTGCCCCGTTAACAATATAGGTGTCCTTCGCTTATCATGGTGGAATGATATTTATTACTATATCACTCCCTAACCCTAACTAACCCAATCAGCTACATATTGATCATACAATCAACTCTCACAATTCCACTTATAAATATAAATATTATTCACGAATGGAACTCTCTAACAACCACACCTTACCCTTTCCTAGACATGAGGTAGATCCTCTCTAGTGACATTACATAATTAAGTCCTACCCTAATCTTTATAGTACGTCTTAACCGTATTATAAACTCCTATAACTTATTTACTAACCTCTTTCGTTACATTACTTATTAAACTATTGGTACTTAAATATTCACTGCTCTAAACATACATCTCTTAAATATCACTTACACATACCGTCTACTCTTTTTATCTTATTATTTTTCCAATATTTAAATTATAATGTAAAAAAATTTTTTTTTGAATTATTTACAGAATCTACGAAAATAGATAATAAAATATCATCATTCGTTTCAATTCTTTCTATTATGTCCATATTTATTCACTACTCATACCCTCATCTCCAGAACTACTTAAAAAAATAGCTAAAATAAAAATAATAATTCTACTTATAATTTATATCCTAACCATCTCTGAAATACAATCACATTTTAGATCTCTTACTTACCTCATATTTTAACCCCTCTCTCAAACAACCCTCATCATTCAAATCCTCTTATTAAAAATAGATTCTATTACACTCCTCTAATCATTAGACTAAAACTTTTTCTTCTATAACACCTCTTATACTAAAAAGAATTCTATTTAAAATACCAATCTATACGAAGTATACTCAAAAAAAATTATCTCATACAAATCGCATATTACAAGAATCTCATGCTTTCATATGTACAACCTCACTTACAGAGGTCGTACTTAAACAAAATGTTCTTCAATAGAATAACTACTATATTATCAACATTAGTACTTTAATTAATCTTCCTACGTTTCAAATACTTTACTAACTCATCTTATTAACCACACACAGACCTCAATAATCTGAATCTAACATCAACAAAAAAGAATTATATCGACCCCATCCTTTAACAGGTAACTCGACTGCCATCACATAAACAGCTTAATAATCATCATAAAAAGAATAATACACTATGCATTAAAATAAATATCTTCCATTATTTTTCACCGTTTCAGCAAATGGATAAAATTCTCTTTTGATCCAGGCTATCAACTTAACAACAACATTCTTTATCCACTCATCACCTTTTTTTACTAAAAAATAATACAATAAGTGCATAATTTGCATTTACTTTAATAATAAAGCTTTACTTTTTTTTATTTTCTTATTTTATACTATTAATTACTAAAATTAATAATTAAATATTTAGTTTATTTCTTATAGAAACAAATATATAAACTTCTGAAAATGAATAGGTATCCAGTATAATAAATAAGGCATCGAAAGCTAAATCGATTTTTAAACTTTTGAAAATACTTATAGAATAAATCAATTGTTGAATAATTTTAAGTATATATTAAATATCATTATTATTGTAAATTTAATATTTAATATATTTATCTACTTAAATGTACTATTATTAATTAATATATTATAATTAATTAAATATATGTACTATATAATAATATGTGTATTTTTATATAGTCTCTTTTGTTATTTAATATTATTTTATAAATATATTAAATATAGATTATATATTTATATTATTATAATAAATTAATATATATATAATATAATATATATATTAATCTATATTATCTTGACGTGTATATATTTATAAATTAGGTCCATATAATAATATTATTCATATAATAGTGCTATAGATATATTTGATGCAAACATGGGCGTGTTTTATTTGTATCCATCTACTGCAGAGATTCTTAAGCTGAGGGTAAATATGATGAAAAGTTAATTTGTCGAAAAGTGAGATAAAGTCGAAATTAGGTCATGAGTACCAGCCAATTATACTCGCACTCCTATAAATTATTAATCATTATTATAAGATTTAGTAATGAACTTGCGTCGCATAGTGAAGTGAGAAAATAATTACTCAGATCCATACCTATAATTTAGAACTATCATTCGAGTGAACTATAGCTGATACAGTGATAAGTTCATATAATATTAACATCTACTCTCTAGGATAATGTTTACATTTTTCTCGGCAACCGTGATGTTAGGAGTTCATCGCCTTGGCCCAGGTGGCTACAACCATACCCTCACTCAAAATAGCCGCCTATCACTACCTTATAGTCATACTTTACTTAATACTCTATCTGTAAAACACTGAAATTTCTCTCTCCCTGAGCATTATCCTTTCTGACTTCAAGTCTGAACTTTTTTTATTCTCATAGGGTACTTCCCAGCCTATGACGAACATACCCGCATTAATCACCTAATCTAATAACATCCGTTTAGCCAACCGTACTTATTAATCATTGATACTTACCATTTGACCAAAACCATCCCAATATATACGTACTTTATTTATTCTGCTCTCTTTACTGCCTTTCTTTCACCACTGACTAAAACTCTCTCTATAATTACTGTTCTAATTACTCATTTATTATTACTAATCTTTTTCATTTGCAATCCATCCATGCATAGTACATTAACTTTACCGGTATTGTTACCTACAATGCTTATAGGTTCTAATGGGGCCCTCCATTACTATATAGTATATATATATATATATATATTAGATAATAATAATATATATTTATATATATATTAATATTATATATTATATTATATATTTATATAATTAATATATATATAGTAGTATATGAACCATATATATAATATTAATAATATATTATATATACCTATATTTAAATATAATATTATATTTATATAATATATTATGATTAAAATAATTAAATAATAAATAATTTATATATTATATATATATAATTAAAAGGGAAGTGCGAAGTCATAATAAACTAGAGGTGTATTAAAGGCGATTTCATCGACCTTATAGTTTTATATTATTATTTTTATAATAATAATAGATATTATAGACAATAAATTTAAAAAGTAAATTAAATTGTATATTACTAATATATTTCTGTATTTAGTTCCAAGATAAAACGGCCGCCACATACCAAATTTTACAGCCCAAATTATAATACTATAATTTGTCGAGCGTCGTCTGTCTAGTCCCAGGTAGTTAGCGATATTTGTTTCAGATATTTACTATGTACATATGTATTGTATAATGTTATTTTAATTAATTCCATCTAGCGTTCTCAGTTTTTGGCCAACAAATCCTCCAATGTATTGATTTTTTCTTATACTCTGTATCTCTCGAGAGTGCTCAGCCGATATCTATTAAAGATATCAAGGTTAGGATAAATTATCTCAAACCTCAATAAAGCTGGCATAGTTCACGCAATATGAGCAAATCCATAATTAATATAGATCATCACCAGTCCTGAATTAGCAATGATTATTGCCAAATGTAAAATTTATATCTATTATTTATTTATGAGTATTTTTGGAAAATTAAGCAATTACGCTCTCATAATGAGTAACAATCTTTGTCAAATTTATTATTCTGAACCGCGATATTGGCTCTCATTCTTAGGTAGAATTCTTATGCCTTGTGATATAGACAAAAGGTAATTCAATATATTTATCATTTTAGCATGAAACAGAACACCAGAATATATTATCATTATGTGTTTTCGTTCACTGTTTGGCGAGATACAAACTTGAGTAGATAACCTTTATTACACTTCTCCTACTGCTAAAATTATATAAATACAAATTTAATCAAATAACTTATACAATCATGATATAATAAGATTATCTGGATGTTGGAAGAAGTATATGCAAAACAAAGAATTTCTAACTCGATATGAATATTGCCTTGACTATATAAAATTAGTAGAAATATAGAAAAACTTTCCATTTGCTTATTTTGAATATCCCTGTGAGTACCTGCGCCTTTAAAAAATTTAATTAGGAACCAAACTTTTGTTTGTATTTCGAAATTTTCGTAATGTTTGTTTTGTATTAATCTTTCCATTTCATTGCCTGGCTTCATTTCAATCTTAGAGCCGCTGAACCTAATTTTGCCCGGACTTATACAATGTATAACATATTCATTTACGTTTCTGGTTACAAAGATAAACCTGCTTGAAGAAGGAGCACGTACGACTACATTCTCGATGGAATACCCCATATCGTTTGCACGGCCATAAATTAGAGAGGCTTTCTAGTCGCTCAAGACAACTTATTATACTATACTAATGCTCACTCTTGTTACTTTGTAGAAACTATATATATTTTCACTTATAATTACATTATTTGTAAAGATGTGTATTTGAATTACTCCCCGTGAAGGGATACATGAGGTAGGATTATATATCTGACACTATTATTTTTAGCGTTTGTAAGAATAAAAGCACAATTTATGTACCATTCATCACTATAAAAAGGACAATCTCTTACAAGTAACATACGTGTGATATCAGAAAATCTTAATTACATTGTGAGTTATACCTCGTAGGCGGTTCCTTTTTTATAGTGATGTGCAGTTTCTAATGTTATTGAATATTAATATCAAGTGAAGGAGTTTCGTATGTTCTATATTATTAACAAAAGTTATTTTATATGTGACTCATCTACACCATTTTTATAGATTAAATGACAGTTTATTCATTGGTTACGTATGCGCACTTGTTGTTCTACAGTACAATGCATTAGTATCGCGTGGTGCAGTGGATTAAATGATGTCACAATTAATTATATTATTATAATCTTGACTATGTGAGCGTTACTCTCTCGCTAAGGAAGTTAGGTATGTATATATGATGAGAACGTCTTACGAAAGAAATATTCAATAGTTCAGCTTACCGAATGCTATTTCAGCATAATTCTTTTTTGAATGTATTTTTCTCCACAATCCCACCTGTCTATGTTCATATAAGATCGCATCAAATTTAGCATCATTATCTCTATTGAGTAATAATGTCATTGATTTGTTGACCTAGTCTGATAATTTCTTATTTATATATATATTTATTTGTGATTTCCCCAAACTAGTCTGAGAGAATATATCGCCATTTAAACGACTGTATGTGATTCTATTATAAAACGTCTCCAGCAGAATGCTCTCCAAAGAATCTAACATCTTGTAGATGTTCTATCTCCCAGTATGAACATTATTGTTTCGATAATTAATGGATTAACAGGCGTGAATAGACGCGAGTGATCGTCGCAAGGCGTTAGATCTATACCACATGAGGGACGAATGCACCTTGTTTTAAGTGACCCTGCTATGTGGCTGGCGAAAATATGACTCCGGCGACAGACCAGGCAGCCAATCAATGACCTCGTCATACGTGTGTTCGCTAAGATAGAAGTTTTTTCACCATATCTTCTCTCTCCCCACAGCTAGATGACAGAAACTCCACAAGCTGGCTACCGATCTGTGGTAGCAAGAAAGATTTAACCATGAACCTCTGAGCCTTTCCTCTAAATCGCACCAGTACCCATATGTTCTTTGGCATCTGTCTAGAGAGGTATATTCATGATCTTTCTCTGCTTCTGCGCTACGATTGTGTCAGAATCCCACATAGCTATATATCGAATTTTAAGCCAAATTTTAAGTATCCTCACCCTAATGTTTTGTAATCTTTATGATATTTTGGTAAATTTAACCTTTCGAAGAATAGATGTTTTTCATAGTTATATATAAGTATAAAGCAAAATAAAATGAGTATGCAAAGATCTGTGAGTGCTACGAAAGCTAATTTATTTTATATACTACGTATATATTATAGAGCTTTACTTTTTTCTCTGCAAAGTACTTCGACTGCTAATTATAAACTAACAACGTTACTAATTCTCAATCGATATTCTGAACTATTACATACATAGGTAGTGATGCCTAATTAAAAACTAGTATAACTAACACCGCTATATCTAATAAACTAAATTATAAAACTACTCAGTGCTATCACTTAGTTTTTTCCTGTTCACAACGTCATGATTTGACCATATTCTCAGTAGCACAAGATACGTTCTCTATTTCTCCATGTATACTGCTATTACCAATATGAAGATATTAGGGTGATCATTAGTAATAACTAATATAACCTATGTGTGGAGTCAAAATTCATAACAACTATTACCATTTCTACTCTCATCTTTATTATATCTTCAACGTTTTATATATTAATTTGTGCTTCTCATATGAAATTCTGCGTTACATCTTTATCCGTATTTTCTAATCAGTTCTTCTCTTTTGCAAGATGCTTTTTATTATCTATCATACTTTGATGCCTATAGTAGTCACGATCTACTCTTATCTTCTCTTATTTGAGTCTGCAAGAAAAATATTTATCTCGCCTCCTAATACTCTAGTAATTCAATTTTGACTTAATGTATATTATATATTACTTATGAACTAAATTATATCTAAAAAATAGGTGTATTAAACTATCTCGCTTTAAATGACCTACTATTTTTACATACTTATTGTTTATGAGAATTTGCACTTTTTTTTGATTACGTGAATCTCTTGTAATTATGATTTATTATTTCGAGGTAGAGCCTGATATCATTTTTGGTAACTAATGCTTCTGGATTTTTAGTTAATTTTATATATTAAGGACATATTGTGCTTTTTTAGCTTCCAAAATTTGGTAACGACATAGATGTGTCATGCTCAGAACAACTTAAGAAAGACTTTCTATAATAGCTCTTCTGAAGTTTTGAGTCTGAACATCCCTGTCCTCGCGCTTTTCTTAATATCTCATAAGGAAAAAAAGTTTAAATGTTCTCAATGTAATTTTTACCTTCTGTGTTAATAATATGTATATGCGGATATATATATATATACTATATATATATTATATACATATATATATATTTTTATTATATATTATATTTAATATTATATAGCATATGTGGCGGAGAAAATATATCACGCCGCAAACCAATTACATCTATCCGATTTGATAAGCAATTTGCTTCAGTCTACTAATTAATGAATGCGATATCTCGTGATTGACCATAATGAGTTATAGGTATTAATCCACTTTTTTTACTGAGTAATACATTACTTTATAATATAATTAATGAATATCGAATTTATATTTTATTTTACCTAAAGAACTAGTAGCGATGTCAGATAGTTTATATGTCTACTGTGGTTTGCTAAAACAGAACTTGCATAACTCGAATATACTAACCTAAGCTCGTATAGAGTTTTGCCAATTTATTCGTATTTCTTAGTGCTAGACTCAACTATTAATAGTGCTGTAATTTTTTCTGAATATATAGCATTGAAGATATACTATAACTAATATAATTGTGCAATATATATTTTGTGATCAGTTATCAAAAAATGAATCTAAGATATAATAAGTCAGCCTCATATAAAGCTTTGGGAGTACCATGATTATATATATTAATAATATATATATAGTTATATTATATCCTATATATATATATATAATTAATATATATATATATATTATATAACGATATATATCATATATATAATATATTATTATATTATGTATATATATATTTATATGGTAATTATATATATTATAAAATTTAAGATATTTACGCATAGTATATATATTAAGTATATTCAATTATATATTATATATATAATACGATGATTTATATGTATATATATTATTTTAATATAAACCTTATGAGTATTCTCATTAATCTCTTTGCCTATTATGTCTAGCTTTCTTTCGAATCGCTCAATATATTTCATCTATTTGTATAGATTATAGGGCAGATACTTCTTTCTTATTTTCTAGCGTCAAAAAATAGTTAGGTGTTCCTACAGGGTATTCTGTATTTATGAGTTCCTACTATTCCTGTGTATTAGTTATTCTCTTTCATTAATGAATATTTACTTCACCTGCATCAATCTAACTCTATCACACTTCTATATATAATATTATTGCCGTATAGGACTCTAGACTCCCATAATCTAGCTCTTCATAAAACTAAATTCATATCCTTCAGCTACGCTACTATTTACGTTCTCTAAGAGTAATTGCTACATCTACGTATAACATTTAACCTTTCTCGAGATATCTATTCTTCGCTTGATCTTAGATACAGGTAATATCCGGGTATGGGCGTGATCGTCTTCACTTTAGTAGTAAAAAAGTTATATCTCTTTTATAATAAAAACCCAATACTTCACAACAAATATCGCTATCCTCTCTTAGAACCCAACGCTTCTGCGAACTTCTACTTAATCTCATTTTTACAGTACGGTATCTCTACGTCATCTCTTCATAGTTGTATCAATATATACCATTCTTGCTCTCTTATAATCTATATAAACAAAATTAAATTAATATGTTCTTGGAATTATTTTATTACCTCACATCACTAATCAGGTTGCTATTGAAAGCCTTACATAAAGTGATAAATACGGATGATGTTGTTTATATTTAAGTAAGTTCATGTTTTATTTTATCTTCCTTCTTCTTCATTTAGTACACCAGCTATATTACTAAGGGTATTACATGCCGAACTCCATTGTATGTGAGTATTAACATGAACTTCATCATATCTTGAGGGAGGCTCTTTGGTTACACCCAGGACTATTTATGTTATTATTTGATGTGGTCGATGAAATAATGGAAAGAATAAATAGTACTTATATAAATCATTGCCTCTGTACTTTCTGTTTCACTTTGGACCCTCTTCTATTTAAGCGGCGCTCATGTGTGCTCGAGTGTTTGTATTCTTCTTTGCTGTATACGGTATACCGTATGCATATAGTACAAGTTTGACTCTCGATGCGGAACTTATTCCACTTTCGGTTAATCCCACACCATTTACGACGCTACCATCAATAAGTACACTAAGTATTGTATGCTATTTATATTACGATATATTAATCTATATATTATAATGATGTCGGCACAATTGTGATATTTATGTGTATTAGATATTTTATATAAGTTAAACTCTAACGTGCATATGTGAAACATTGTTTTTAGCTGTCGCTATGGTATATCTAGTTTCTTCTTTATACTACAGATTTTATTTTTTATATATATATATCATACTAGCCAATACCTCTGTATCTAATGTGATGGAGGAATATATCGTATGCTTATTCCCATCTTTCTGGTGTTTTATTATTCTATATCAATATTTTAATCTTCTCACCTTATTCACTTATTATAATGAGCCTTATAAAATGCGTCTGTTGCTTCATCTTGTACAGTATAATTTTTGAGTTAGTTAGTATAAATAATGAAATATATTATCAATGAGATACTGTGATTTCTAACTACATACAACTCCTTACACTTAGATATTATATAAGTGACTTCTGGGTCCTCATATATATATATTATATATATTTATATATACATTATACATATATAATATATATATGCACGCTTCGTGGTGTTACGATCGTGTTGTTCCAATTCTTCTTTGACCTCTCGGCTATTTATATGTGCGTTATGAGAGCGCCTGTGGCTCTTCAAATTCAGATTTTATGTTTATTATTACATCAGTAAGTGCAAATGAGAGGCGAAAAGTAAAAATAAAATAAAAATTAATAATGTGAATTAATACATTAATAAATAAAACCCTAAAATAAAAATACAATAATATAATAAAAATACAACAAAATAAAGTATCCAATAACAAATCTTATGTAAGCATTATCTAATTCATAATTAGACCATTGACATTCTTATAACCCTATTGAGCAGAATGTCGTTAACTAGTTCACTACATGAAGGTAACCCCTGTGGATTGAAGAACATATAATTAAGAAACAGTAACAATAATTGAAAATTTTTCGGGAGAATTAAAATTATAAATTTAAATAATAAAATTATTTTGAACAAAATTTTTGATATATTGAAGAGTAACAAACACATACTGTAGAGTTTATTATTCGTACTAAATTAAAATAAATAATCTAATATTTTTATTTTCGTTGAATATGTTGATATTTTTTAATTTTACGAAATATTTGATATTTTAATAATATCGATATTAATTAAATATTGATATTACATATGTTTATTCTGCTAATTATAATTATATTATGACTGAACTTGATATATTACGATATAATTTATAAGCACCATAATTCATTTTTCAATTCCATATTTTCAGTGAAATTTAAAGTGACACTTTTCAACCTCCGGTTCATGAGTTAGTAGCTACCCAAACCCGAAGAAAAATAGACTATATAATAATAGATATTTGAAAAATATTTACCCCATTATAACATAGGAATAATCAATAATACACATATTTTGAACGAACTTTATAGTCTTGCGTAAAACGCATGCCATCAGACACATACAGACTCTATAGAGACTCAACACACTATTGGAATCGTTGCTTAGTCAATTCCAAATTTTCCAATCATATAACTTCCGCTAAACTCTAGGAAGGATTCTTCGTACATATAGGTATTAATATTACGGATTTATTGTTTCTAATCCATTTTCTAGTGTTTGTGTAAGAACAGAGTGATACTATGGCGTGACGTCAGAGTGTTGTGAGTTCTCAAGAAGTGTTTGTGAGCAACACCATAATATGAATGAGTTGCACCTTCGGTGTGGAATACCAGATGACGATAAAGGAATATCTTAGTACACACTTTGTAAAGTCTACATTACTTGTCTCGCATATAGCGTTGATATGTCCCGCTAAACTCCATGCAGATTGTGGACTAAAGTATACTGTTACACGTGCATATCAGGTATGTAATAAATACCGGACGAGCAGGAAGTTAGGCCCTGGGCCCAACCACAATGAATAACTTGATTGGATGCGCACTTGTTCCCGTGATATTAGATGTGTGTTATTTCGGAACAATATTTCGTATGTATGTGTTCTAATGTCACTTCCAGTATAGTGATTTGTCTACAATTTTGAAGGGTTCCCTAATAATTCTGTATATCTTATTAGTAATAATCACTTCGAATAATAGAATTTATTAGATGTTGAATAAAATATATATATAGTATCATATATATATATATATATATACCTATTATATACAGTGAGTCTGATTTATCGATGTCGTAATGAATAAGTGAGCGTATTTACTTCCTTGGATAGCAAGCCAAGTCATTGATTACAATTTTGATGAGACTGTATTTTCATTTGTATATAACCAATCATTATAATATATATGAGATAAAAGAGTAATTCTTGCACTTTGATTGATGTGTGGTATTTTTATGATTTATAAAAAAAAATCTAGTGTAACGTAGTTTTTTTTTGGGAGGGAAGGTGAAAGTGTTATAAAGGAAAAATCATTATAAGTTTTTTATTATTCATCCAATCCGTACAAAATTTTCAGAGATTGTATAATTGAGGAAGATATACATTTGTGCATTTATATGATTTTTTTTTTGTATATTGAATGGTTTTAGCCACTATTTAAGGG
>JABUQX010123572.1:0-20477 GCA_015478945.1 Trachelipus rathkii | reverse complement strand
AGAAAAATATTGCTACTTACGTATTTGGAGTGACTAAACAATAGCGGTTAGTGTTATTTTTAGGCAGATTCAATATTCGCATGTTAAGAAAATATAAAAACCACTTTTGTTTTCCAGCACGAAAAGTTTAAGTGCGTTTCTTTGTTCTGCGAGGTACGTTTATGTTTTCAATAAATGTTTTATGTATTTTGTTTTAATGAAATGAACTAAATAGGTAGCCTGCCAGTCCGAGAAAAAAAAAACAAAATTTTGCAGTAATATTATATTTGTTAAAAGACAAGAATTGTCAAATACATTGACCATGAAATTGAGGTTGATATTCGATGAGAGAGTAGCGCCAAAGGTACCCAGAAAACAAACAGAAGAAGCGCGCAACCAAGATACACAGTAATCTTAAGGTAGTTGCATGATATCTTTTGGAGATGAGTTTCATGTAATATAATTAATACCCTAGATCGGAGGAATATAGGAATGGAACTATTCATGAAAATGGTTATGAAAAATATAGGCTGTATCTTAGACTGGAATGTTGTTCGCACAGTTGGGTGGATACAATTTAGCTTACATATTCGATTCATATTCAGATCTTCATTCTCTACTGCGCAAAAAATTGTTTTGCTAAGAAAAAAATTTGAGGAAAAAAATGTGTATGTTGCATATTCGAGCTAATTTAAAACATAAGAGCCTCAAGGTTGTTCAAGCAACAGCAACCAATTTAACTTACATTTTATGATGCTTATCTTTTGATCGTCCTTTGCTCAAACATTTCAAGGGAAATATAGGGAACCGCATACTCCAATATTAAAAATTGGCTATGATTATAAGAAATTACTGTCTTTATATCTCTGGAAACATAATCCAGTCCCTGAATAATGGCCCATTTCTGCCATAAAAGTTATCAAAAATAATCTTAATTTGTTTGTTTACTATCCAAACAGGGATTCTGAGTTTCACATGATGGTGTCAGCATGAGGACCCGATGCTAGATCTTCATTCAGTTATCTACATTATGTACAGGAAAGCAACGATCTGTATGAGTTTCTCAATTCCAGTTTATTGGGATGAAATCAAGCAGAGCCTGTATTGCATTTTAGATAATCACGATCGATGTCCAAAAATTCTTGAATCATATTCGGAAAACGCAAAACGAGTGAATAACACAGGTTGCCGTTTAGACGGATTTGGAATCTTGCATTCTTTAACTCAACGAAGAGACTTGAACGAGGGATGTATATAAGTACTCATTGCCAAGCGTCCTTGCCAATCGAAAGATCTCGATCTCATACTTTAACACAAGGAGTACAGGCTAAGTTCGAGGCATTTCGTTCAAATATAGGCAGTCAGTGTTGTCACGGTGTATGGTGTGAGAACTTTATACGAAAAACCATTTGAGCAAGAGAAACACGATAAAAGAGGGTAGGCAAAAAGTTGTAGGTTGTGAGAAAGCTAAGTATAGATTTGCAGTAGTCACATATGATTACACTCATTCTCGTAGTATTATAATGAGGAGTAATAATCGTTTTATAGAGAGTAAACCTAAAAGAAAGTGGCAGCGAACAAAATAAGATATACGGGGGGGGGGGTGACAGACAGCCAGAAAGAGCGGTGGATGGTAAAGGGACGTGAGTATTATGAATATGAAAATGATTATGGCGTTTAGCAAATTAATCAACCCCGATTTCAATCTGACTATACACGAAACGTACTCTATCTGATTAGAGAGAATATCAAGAGACATACGCTGCACCACAACTATTATCAGTTAGTAACGATCTTTGATCCATTGCTTAACGTAATGTTCGCTGATCAATACTTTGAAGAATTCTAGACACTGTAAATAAATTGTGACTCGACGTTAAGGGGAACGAGCAGCCACAAAGCGATGGGGAATGCAACAATTGAATGCGTACTACTCTTGTAGACGGATAGTGCAACTTAGTCCCAAGAGTAGTAGTATTACGGCTTAAACGGCGATGAATCGAGGAAGCAAAACATTAGTAATGATGGGTAGTAGTTTAGAGAAGCGGATTTATGGATGAAAGATCTTTTATCTAAAGTTTTTATCGAAGCAAAAAATTTTGTAGAGCGACGGACATTGCTAGAAAAAGAGTTTCCGAGCGGACTTAAGGAGTATAAAAGAAGGGAAGAGGATAATAAGAAAGGTAAATAATGAACTATAAGAAAAGTAAGTCAAAGGCAGTACAGCGGAGCCATAACAAGTGGGACCGGCAATAGAGCCAAGGAGGAATTAAAGGGATAGACGAACTCAGTCAAGTAAGTACGAGGACAACATATAACGGCAAGTAGAAAATAAACAGAAGAAGGCTAATCCAGATAGCGGTCTACTAGGATAGAAACATAAAATACATCAATAAATCTAAGAGGTGTAGTAGACTAAAGATAGTAGGCAAGGACCAAAGAAGTATCAAAAGAACGAAGTATATAAGGGGGGATATGATATTACCGGATATATAAGGAGGATAATAGCTATACTGATGATAGAAGTATAAATAGAAGGCAAGAATAGTAGAAGGGGTGAAATATTAAGAAGGTGAGAAACGGGCCATAAGATGATTATTAGCACTTAACAAAAAGGCTAGCGAGTATGTCAACAGATTCGCCTCAACACTTCCAGGGAAAGATCCCAACAGATTGGAGGCTTTCGAAATTCACGAAGGTTCTCAGAAGAAATGAACTAGAATATTTTTTAAGTTACGATGACTAAAAACTGATGGCGAGTCATTAATTCATTATTGGAACTCTATAAAATTACAACTAGAGCCTACCCATCATCATCTATGCAACGTGTCATTCTGAAACCTTCTTTCCTTACTGACCGTAACAGGCTGGCGATAGTTCTATTGGCTTTTAAAATAGAAAGTACAAAAGTGGGAAAGATCACGTTGATCACAACCCTTCCATTTATTAAACGGAAAGATAAAAGATTATAAGTGATAGAGACGAGAACAATATACAGTTTAAGATTTAGAAACATCAATAGCATTTTTATAATCGTTCGTTCGAAATTGCGCGAGTCATAGATCCCACAGAAGAAGGAAACTTATTTAGAAATATCTATAGACACGAATAAATTCGTATGTTCTTTCCTCTTTCATCGAGTTACGTCAGACACTACCACAGCCCCCACTATTATGTTAAATCTAATTAGCTTATTTAAGATATTCTTCATTAAGATTTATCTACCGACAACAAATAATAATAGATACTTATGCGCTTTAAAGTCGTATTTATAAGTATTGAGAAATGATTTTTGTTAAGAATTTCGTAAGCAACTAATGGATACACGAAAAAAATAGAAAACATTGGATAGGTTTGCCCATACCTATAATATCTATTTATAGAATGTTTACTGAGAAATATGTATTCATAAAGAGCTATAAAAGTGAAAAGATAAAGAGAAACATTGATTGTTAAATCTATTTAGACGATCTACTTATGAATAGATGGAAAAAAGATAACTTAAAAAGATAACTTGGTAGTAAGTTAATATTGTTATCAAAAATTGAAAACAAGGATAGCGTAAAAAAAAGATAATAGAAATACTCATTTAATACAATTGTAATTTATAGTTGTAATTATGATTATAATTGCTGAAAGTTTTATCAAAATGTATAAAAGAAAGTAAACCATTAAAAAGAAGGGCCCATTACTAGTGAAATATAGCTTATCGAAGACTTGAACGAATTCGCGGCACATTCGTAATATGTTTTCATATAATTAACAGAAACATTATGACTGCATGAAATAATTAGTTACTGCATGTGTAATGTTGAAATATTAATTTTATTATGACCCAGATCATCACATATGCAATTTCTATTTATGTTCAAATTTATTTAGTTTTTGAAATATGTTTGTCATAGAATTTGAAAACGTAAATTCCCCCAAAAAATAAAAAACGCAGCTTTTTCTTATCTTAGTAAAAAAAGCACTTATTATAGTTATATGTTGATAAAAATAAATCAATTCACCTAAAATTCTACTGGTAACTTAAAAAGATAACGCTTTTTATTAAATGTATTTATTAATATTATTTGTGAATATATGTGATAAAAGAAATATTTAATAAAATAATAAATAATAGAAACTGTGTTATTTGTAAATCGTTAATAGGTGTAACATAAACACTTAATTTATTAAATATAATTTTAAATATATTTGTGAAATATTCATAAAAATTTCATTACGTAAAAGAGATAATAGAAACATTTATTTTTTAAATCCATTTATGAACTTATTTGAAATATTGTTCACAAGAATTTCATAACCTGAATAATAAAATCATTTATTTGGTAAGTATATTTATAAGTTTATTTGTAAAATATTATAAATAGTAGTTTCATAGCAAAAAAAAATATTAGAAACACGTAGTTAAATCAATTTATGAGTTTATTTGAAATATTATTCATGAAAATTTCATATCGTAAACAAAGTAAAATAATTTATTTGTTAAATTTATTTAAAAGTTTAATTCCAGATTGAGCAAAACCAATTGTTCATAAAGAATTTAACATAAGGTAAGATATAGTAGAAGCATTTGTGTGTTAAATCAATTTTATAAGTTTATTTTTGAAACATCGTTCAAAAAAATTTATAAAGTAAAAAATAGTAAACACTTATTTGTGAAATCAATAAATTAATAGAAAGGCTTACTTGCTAAATGTATTAAAAGTTTATTTGCTAAATAATGTTCATATGAATTTTATAAACTCAAAAATAATTGAACACTTAAAGAGTTAAATCGTATCACCCCACCTCACCGCAATTAGAAATAGTATATTTGGTTTAAGTATATTTTATAAGTTTATCTGTAAAATATTCGTCATAAGAATTTCACAACGCAAAAGTAATAATAGAAACGCTTTTTTGTTTTTTTTTTTTTTAAATATGTGTTCATAAAATTTTTATAAGAAAAATAAAATAATAGAAACATGTTAAGTCTATAAATTAATAGAGACGTTTATTTGAAAAATCTATCTATGTTTATTTGTTAAATATTATTCATGAAAATTTCTTAACATAGAGATAAAAAAATACTTATTTGTCCGAAATCTATTTATGAACATGTGATGAAAATATTCGTTCATAATCCATTTCCAATAGGTACAACTAATTATCGCTTTGTAACGGTCTAAACCAGACTGAACATGTTTAACTAGGACTATAAATAAAATCTCCTTTTAGATTATTTAAGATTTTTGTTTTATAATTTGTATTAATATATTTGCCTCTCCATAAAGAACGTATGACCGCGGAACGTATAACGTAAAAAAAGAATTAAATAGAAGCAGTTATTTGTAAACCTGATAGTTGTATAAAAAGTATCATAATTTTTGATGTGATAACAGATCTATTTGAAAGATTAAAATATGGATATCTTTAATTTAATCTTATCTACTGAATTAAAATATTGTTCCCTAACCTCACTCTTCTAAACGTAAAAAGATAAAAAATTATTATATTTGTAAAAGTTAAAAAAAACCCTATAATTTAATTATATTTGGTAAAGTATTCTTCCTAAGAATGTTGTACAATGTGAAAAGATAATTAGAAACAAGCGTGTATTGTTATCTATGTTTAGTTAATTCATTGTATAGATAATATTGTTGGTAAGAATTTAGTAAAGCAGAAAAAGATATCTAAAAGAAATACATATATTGGAATCTATTTCATATATAGATTTATTTGTGAAATTAATGATCATAGAGAACTTAATAATCTGAAAATAATAGAAAACTTTATATTTTAAAATCGTAAATAATATTTTCTGTATGAAAGTAGTGTTATAAAAAAATTATCTTTGAAATATGGTGCAGTAAAATATCTTATAAGAAAAGTAAGTATAATATTAACACTTTTTTGACGTAAAAATTCAAGATACATATTGCTTAAATATTGTCAAGACAAATTTTGAAACGTTAAAAAAGTAAACATGACATAAAAGAAGGTGGGGAGGTACGAAAATACTCTTGTAAGATTTTTTGTGAAAATACTGTGCAGTGGTAAAAGATAAAAATGGAATACTGAGAGCCAAGGAAGGATAGATAATTAGGGAGAAAGTCATACACGCAGGCGCAGGGACGCGAAGATTATACGATAGCAACCAAATAAACGACAGAAGGTAAAGGGACATAGTAAAATTATAAATAATATTATATGATATAACCATATATATATATGAGCATATATGAACTAGCATGTCACAAGATAGAAGATAATAATTATATATATAACACTGCAATATATATATGAAAGTGTTTAAAGTTTGTATAACATATAATAGTAAACAGGATGTACAGAAGATCCAAATCATTCAAAATCCTGACCGTATAGATGAATATATTAATAATAAGACAAATATAGTACTATATAAATGAGACATAGTTGACCTTTATTCTTCATGAAGTAGATAACTTAGAATATAAAGAAGGAAACAACTACATAAGTCCTAGAGACAGCAGTAACATAAGCATAATAATAGGGAGCCTAGAACTATACACTGTATCTACGCACCCGAAATCGAACTATGTATAAAATGAATTGAAACAAGGTGTAGATATAATGAGAGTAGAAATGGATAATACGAAATCCCCTAAATATAGTTCAGTTAAACAAAGACAAGACAGACAGTAAAGATAGTAGTAGCTAATAGATATAAGATAATAGACAAGCGACAATAAATAATAATAATATCAAAATGATAGCATGCATACCCCGCTATGTACAATAGAGTAAAACCATAAGATCAGGGCAAGAAGCCACCGGAATAAGATAATACAGATGTAGCAATAATACTATAATTAAGAAAATATTTAGTGATGCAAAAGGTAGAATCAGCACGGCGCCATTAGATAAAGATCCGCAACCGCGCTTTGCCTGCGATGCTCATTCGCGGGAATATGATTGCCTAAGAGTTGATAAAGGAATAAATTATATAATAAAGACCACATACTTAAGATGATCTGAAACAGCAAGAAACTCCCTTAGATGAGAGACGAGTGACTCAAAACGGCCGACCTCACTCAGAATGCTGTAATCCGATGGAAGCATGCTTCACAGCATGAAGTTCATAATATTGAGTAAACGGAGCAGGAGTCAACCCGAGGTGCAATTGAGGTGCTGAAAAAAATAGCGCCGAACCCCTACAGAATTCTGTCTCAGAAACCGTATAATGCCAGTGGAACCCAGCCATCTCATAGCGCTAGAGAGCATTACCTTGAACAGTGTTCAAGATCAGAAAATGATGATGGTTTAAAAGAATGAAAGATGTAAGAAAACTAGAGCTAGAAAAATCGTTGGGTTCTGTGGAAATTTAATGACCTTCATACTTACTTAGATTCCCGGTATAAAGCAAGTTTTTGTAACACAATTTAAACAAGTTAAATCGTCACTTTGTGTTGCAGTGGAAAACTTCATCCGAACAGTCTATTAATTCCCACCCATGTAAAGGAAAAAAACGAAATCTACAGAACCTACACCTTCTACAAGAAAATCAATAACAGGTTCACTGAAAGAATTTTCTACAGCTCCAGTAGTGATGAAGGAAAACACGTATTACCAAAAGATGTAATGCAAATGATTGAAAACTATCACAAAGAAAAACGATTGGATACAAATGATGAACCTGCAGTTTGGGAAAAGTTAAGCAAAATCTTACCCACGCTTAAGTAAACTTGCAAGGAAATACTTGGCCTTCCTCCAACTTAGTGTTCCAATGAGAGAGTATTTACAATGCTGGGCTAAATATATGATGAAAAAAAGAAACAGACTCAGCAGAAAACAGTGTTTCTCAAGCACAGCCTTCCTATTTTTGAATTTCAATATTACTAGTGCAAAAAGCTAATAATCCATTGTTAAAATCTCTTTCATTAAGGCGGAGGTTGGGGAAAGAGGTTGTTGGGGTGCATTTGCGTTGGGTCCCCGTCTCGCACCCTGATAACAATTATATTAATATATAGTGGCTAACTCGTATTTATATATATGATTTATCTTTATATATATATAATATATATATAATATATAGTATATATATATATTATATATATAAATATAGGTATATATATATTATATACTATATATATATATATATATATATATATATATATAAATATATATATTATATATTAATATATATATTATATATATAGTAATAAGTAATATTATCAAACATCCGCATCGCGGATGCGGAAAAAAATTGACATCTGCTGCATCCATAAATAATATATATATATATATATATATATATATATATATATATATATATATATATATATTATATATTATATATATATATATATATATTTATATATATATATATATGTAATACAATATAATTTGAATAAATATATAATACTATATATTATATATATATTATTATTATATAAATTATATTAATATATATATATTAAATCTATAACTTAATAGAAATAGTCATTTTATAAGTATATTTTATAAGTTTATTTGTAAAATATTCTTCATCAAAATTTCTATTTTCATTTGTGAAATATTCCTGAAAATTTTTTGTAAGGTAAAAAGATAATTGAAACTTATTTGTAAATCTATAAGTTTAATTGTGAAATATTGTTTAAAAAAATCTCATAATGCAAATAAGATAATGCAAACACGTAGTTAAATGTTCTTATAAGTTTATTTGTGAAATATTCTTCATACGTATTTCAAAACGTAAAGAGAAAATAAAACATTTATTGATTAATTCTATTTATAAGTGTAATTGTAAAATATTCTGCATATGAATTTCATAATGAAAAAGATAAGACACATTTATTTGTTAAATCCATTTATAAATTTAATGAATTTCACAACGTAAAACGTTTATTTGCAAAACACTCTTCATAAGAACTTCGTAACGTCAAAAGCTAATCAAAATTTTTATTTTTAAATCTATATATCAAATCAAATCAAAAATACTTTATTTCGTCCATGATTATTATATAATACTTATCATTAAAAAAAATAGTAATTTAATATATGTTTATTTGTAAAATAACCATCATAAGGATTTCATACTGTAAAAAGATAATAGACACACTCATTTCTTAAATCTATTTATGAATTAATTTTTGAAATATTGTTTATAAAAATTTCATAAAATAAAAAAGATATCTGAAATATTTAAATGTTGTATTTATTTCTTTAAAATTTATTTGTGAAACAAGAATTTTATAACGTAAAAAGATAATAGAAACACTTATTTGTTAAATCGAGTTATATAAGTTTATTTGCAAAATATTTTTCATATAAATTCCATTACGTAAAAAGAAAATAGAAACACTTTATCTGTTAAATCTATTTATAAGTTTATTTGTAAAATATTCTTCATATGAATTTCAGAACGTAAAACGATAGAAATATTTATTTGTTAAATTTATTTACAAATTTATTTGTAAAATATTTTTCATATGTATTTCATAACATAAAAAGATAAGAGAAACATTTATTTGTTAAATCTATTTATAAGCTTATTTGTAAAATATTTTACATAAGAATTTCCTAACTTAAAAAGAAATAGAAGACTTATTTGAAAAGTCAATAAGTTTATTTCTAAAAATATTGTTCAGAGGAATTTCAAAACGTAAATTGATAGTAGAAACAATGTTATCATACAAAGAAATATAAGCAATTACTATATTCTATAAGATGTGAGTCTGGACTTAATAAGGAAAATATTTATTTATATATTTTTAATTTAAATATATTAACATTTAAATTGAAAGTAAAATATGTGAAAAATATATATTAAAAATATCATATGA
Organism: Trachelipus rathkii; assembly: GCA_015478945.1. Taxonomy (NCBI): domain Eukaryota; kingdom Metazoa; phylum Arthropoda; class Malacostraca; order Isopoda; family Trachelipodidae; genus Trachelipus; species Trachelipus rathkii. The sequence goes on along the minus strand of JABUQX010123572.1, from coordinate 10,683 downwards.
CTTTGGATATAACTTGAAAATATAAATGATGACGATAACTAGTTAACCCATACCGTATTTAAAAATTAAAAATAGAGAAAATACATATCCTTTGTTGGAGTAATGTAGGCCACAGTGGCTTCTATATCCACAACCTCAATAAGCAACGGCGAGATAAATAAAACAGAAGCAGGAAAACTAATCTGTTCAGGTTTTAAGGATGCCTTCGCTTTGCATCAGAAATTCTCATTATATATAAATGAAATCAGTGAAATGGTTGGAATTTTTGAAGTCTACGATTGAATATAATATTAAATATTTTCAACAAAGGGGTGGTTTTGACGACTGCAGTTAATTTTCCATCACGGTGTTAATCTGGTGCTGAAAATTATATAAGTAAAATAAATCATGAAAGACACGAAAAATTTCTTCTGCATAAAGACAATTTTTTTTTGTGCAAGTACATTAAAACTACTAGCTGCAAGAATCGAACTTGCAAGGACGATTACTTTTCGGAAATTATTTCTGCGACGAGAAAGTAGATTTAAAAGCTTTGGGTGTGTACAAACCCATCTTGAATGGACAGTAGAAGATTGCAAAGATTGATTAAGACAAACAAATCGAAGTTTGAAGTATTTGAGAAAAGACAGGGATTTTAACAGAAAAGAGAAAATGTTGAAGGACTGTGTCGTACCAACGGTGAAGGTTTGAGGTCATTTTTATACTATAGGACATTAACTATATCATAAATGAGTAACGTGGAAATAATATTGAGCAACTACATATTTTTCCTGATAAGGGTTAAGAAGGGAAAATTTTGCTTTCTTGTATAACAATATCCAAAACCAAGTGCAGTAATTTGCAAAAATTATCCAGAGATTCAAAAAGAGGATACATTTCGACAATTCTCATAATTCAACCAAAATTCAACTCGGCAATATCCAGTAAAGAGTTGAACAATAATACGAGAAGGTGAAACTCTTTAAAAACTAATTGAAAAGAAACAACACATCGTCCAATCTGTATTTTAGTGAAGATAGCTTAACTGTTTTTATTTGTATTTTTTTTTATTAGAAATAATAAATATTCCACTAATTAGTCACCCCTATGTACATAGGGGGATATGGAAGTTAGACTGCATAGAAATGAAAATTATATCATTAAATGTTGTATTAGGGTAGTGATAGGTTGATATGTTTAAATTTATTTCACATCCGAAATTGCCAAGCGTAAAAGAGACACCTAATCCACATTTCTATCTCTCAATGTTTTTAATGTTGTCACCAGTATGGGCAGGCCCATATATAGGTTAGTAATTATTGCTACTCCAATCCTTTATTAATTCTCCTCAGATACGAATATTAATGTCCTGAGGAAAAAATCATGGATATTTCCAATTTTCTATATTTAATAAAACGTGACAAAAGAATTTTCAACTATATAAAATAATATTTACCCTCAGATTTGATGCATAAATATAATACTAGAAAGAACGGTCCTTCCAAAGGGGTCAATCTCTTTCTATAACACTTCTACCTAATAAATTTTGAATTTGTGAAAGCTTACTTTTAAGTCTTTAAATTCTGGTTCCTTTTGTCATCCATCATTAATGAAAGTGACTAGTTTGTCAGTACAGCAAATACAGCCTTGAATATGGACATGTGTGAGTATTCGAACCTCAGTTCGTGTTAAAACTGTCACAAACAGTAACATTCAATTCTACAACTAAAGTTGTCTCGCATCCGTATTCGCAATCGTAGATGATCGATATCCGACATTATTTACTTCACTTGCGAATGTATTAGTAATGAATCGGACATGAAATTTCCGACATCCTCTCAAGTGGATGTGGATACGAGTATTTGGTCGAGGATAAAAGTAAACTTTATAGAATGAAAACCTTGAGAGAGTTGTGGTTGATAATACACCATACATGTCTAGTAAGTATACGTATGTTTGACTGTAACATTTATAAAATGCACATATTTATAAAACGGATAAAAATATATAAAAATGAAAACTACAATAATGAAATAAATATATAATTAGCTAAATTAATTACAAGCAATTTCTCATTGCAATTACAGCCTACGCACCTAAAACTGTAAACACATTAAGATAATAATAATATATTAATAATAATAATAATAATAATAATAATAATAATAATAATAATAATAATAATAATAATAATAATAATAATAATAATAATAATAATAATAATAATAATAATAATAATGCTAATAATAATAATAATAATAATAATAATAATAATAATAATAATAATAATAATAATATAATAATAATCATAATAATCCTTAATAATATAGGTCATTATTGTTTATAACAATATAAAAACAAAAACATTACTTGTTTACTTAAACTTGCCTTTTTGTAAAATTCAAAGAAAACGAAACTTTATATTAATTGTTAAAAGAATAAAAGAAGAAAAAAACAATTCCTCTAGGATATAAACCAAAGAAAATATTTACTTTGTTTTTTGGTCTTTTTTCTTTTTCTTTTATAAACTTATTTAAGATCTTAAGTTTATACCTTTTTTTTTCCCTCTTCTATTTTATTTAGCGTTCAGTATTTATACAAAAAAAAAAAAAAAAAAAAAAAAAAAAAAAAAATATACTTATATATATATATATATATATATATATATATATATATATATATATATATATATATATATATATTTTGATAATTAAAGCACGAGGAGCATGTATATATATATATATGCTAGCAACCCTTATAGCATATATGTATTTGCTTATACTTAGTAGCCTTGTAGCCAACCTTAGCAACCTTGCTGCTGTAGCAGCGCGCGCTGCTGCTGTAGGGCTGCTGCTGTACCTGCTCCTTAGCAGCAGCCTTATACGCTGCTTTGCTGCTGCCCAGCCTTGTAGCCCCCAGCGCGCCCTTGTCATGTAATGGGGGTGGGTGTGTGTGTGTGTGTGTGTGTGTGTGTGTGTGTGTGTGTGTGTGTGTGTGTGTGTGTGTGATAAAATTTACGCAGGTTTCGGGAATTGCTTTATGTGTCGTCGAAGGCATACGCTGACTCAATATGCTGCCGGCAGTGTAAGCTAAAATGAAATGGGGAGAAATTGAAGAAGGAAGAGGGTTTCTGACTTTATAGGTAGACTAGATGCGGTGATCATAGCAGTTAAGCATAGAGGTTAGAATAAAGAGAACAAAAGTATGAGAATGAGATTGCGATGAAAGACGAGTCTCAAGAACTTTCCAGGAGGGAGTAACGTGATAACGTTTAGAATGTACCGAAGAAGATCTCAACGGACAGAAAGAATGTCAGTGGGAGAACGAGAGCAGGTTCCGAGAGATTCGTAGGGTAAACCATCCCAGATATCGATCCACCATCCCGAATATCGATTCTTATCCGAATATCCGTTCGCCATCAGATATCCGATTCACCATCGAATGTCCGATCCACCATTGAATATCGATTCCCTGTCCCGAATATCCGATCACCATCCCGAATATCGAATTTAAATCGAATGTCAGATTTAAATAAATCCCGAATATCGATTCGTAAATCCCGAATATCCCAGATTCTGCATCCCAGATATAGTTCATGCTTCCGAATGTCAGATTGTATTTATGTCAGGACAAGGCGGCGTGCAGTGATAAAACAGCTGGGTGATGTGAAGAAGCATCTTAAGAGCCTCAAAACATCTAACCTCTTAGAATGATTATTTGGTGAGAGGAACAATTTGGTCCTTTAGGTAGATAAATGAAGCAAGTTAAAAGCAAATAAGATTTATCGATATACGAGAAAGATCATAAGTCAGTTGCTCAAAGACCACCGTCTAGCATAAGCTATTAACTGTTGGTAGAACAAATTTAAAAATGAAAAGTGTAATGATGAATGGAGTCATCAGCATAAATACTCTCCATATTTCGTCAGAGGTTGAATGGGCGCAGCTTCGGCAGGAATGAAAAGCCAAAATTTATTGATATAGTCGAAACAGTTTACTAAGGCAGAGTTCAAGCTTGAAAGCAAAAGTTTAGAGAGCAGCAGGAGTGATAACGCTAGAGCCGCACGCTTTTTAAATATTAGCTCAAAGAGAGCAAGAAACACATTTTAGAAGGGGGGTGGAATATGAGGAATAGCATGTAGTAATCTAAAGTGAAATTTGGAGGAAAAAGCCTTTACCAGAAGTTAGGGCAGCAGTGGTGCAGTTTTCAGAAAGGAAAATAAGAAGAGAGAAAGAAAGAGACAGAAACAAAGTTAGAGAACATTTTTTTTTTGTAAATTCCAGAAAGAGAGTAATGACGGATGACTGGATACCCACGAAGCTCCATTGCATTTTCTACACATGAGAAAATAATAGAAAGTGCTCTTGCTTTTAGTGTACCATGGAAAATACATTTTGTGTGATTCCGGGATGGAATATAAATAACAAGTTGCTGGAGTTTGAAGAACACTGTAATGCAAGAAGGAGGAGACCATCTAAACAAAGGTATAAGAGTTTTAGTGTAAAAGAAAGAAAATCCTCTCCATTCAAGAGAGAGTCAACTTGACCATGGGTTCTGCACATTCTGAATAACCTCTCTTTCTTGAAGCATTAATCATTTTCAGGGGAATCAAATAAGTACGACCGCACATCCGACTAGTTAACATTATGACAGACCGAAAACGACCACTCGTTGAAGGAAGGGGGCAGTTCCTGCAGAAGACTTGAAAAGATAGGGCATTACACAGAAGAAAGAAGTTGATTGAAGAAACCAAGAAAGAGGTGGAAAGAATTTAATAGTATAAGGAGAAATATTGAATGTTAAGAAAAGATGTAGTGTGTTGGGTTCATTTCCAAATCAGACGATCAGGGATACTAGTAGGGAGCTGCAATCTTTTCAATGTTTGGAAAGAGAAATACTAGTGGAGTTCACTGATTGAAAAAAGAGTTCTATAGAAACCCCATTAGCGGCGTGGTAAATATTGAAAGTGCACAAATTGATCGTTTATGGGAAAGGGAATGCTGAAAGAAGGTGTTCTAGTTTGTAGTTTAGATAGCTGTAGAAATAATGATATGTCGCATATAAGGGTTATGAGATAAGTATACAAAACGGGTGGGGAGTAGGTAAATTTTTTAGACTGCTCCAACTACGGCTCCTGCTCATCATTTCAAAATTATCTGGCTCCAGCTTTGAACCCCTTTTTTCACCAAAAATAGTTTAGGACAAAAAATATTTTTTGCTCCACCTCCTACTCCATTCAAAAATTTATTTTTGCTCCAGATTCTGCTCCACTCAAAACCTGGCAACTCTATGGCTCTGGCTTCGGCTCCGGCTCCGGCTCCGGCTCCGGCGTCTTGGAAATTTAGCTTAGCAATTTGGCAAGATTGGGCCGCAGTATTCAAGGTAGAATTGAAAATAACAACAGGACAGACAGCAACAACAACAACAACAACAACAACAACAGGACATACAACGTGGTTGCGCATATACTAAAAAAGGTTTTCTAGAGAAAAGGAAGCTCGTGAGTTTTGAACTTTATTTAAAAAGTAAAAGAAAAAGGAAAAAAATAAGCCCAACATCCACGTTTGTCTGAAATTTCAAGTTAGAAACAGTATGAGAGAAAAGCGTAGAGTTTGAAGTAAGAGAGCGCAAACACCTGAGGTTCGATTCAGAACAAGAGTTGAGGTTGAGGATGTTTTAAAGCTGGATATTTATCAGAAATTAATGAAGTACGAGAGTCATGTACTAGACCAGAAATCTCCAAACAATGGCCAGCGGGCCAAGGCCTGACCGTGAATTTCACCAATCAGGCCCTCAGTAGAATTCACTGGTTTTATCTTTAATACACTTTTAATTAAATTAAACACTCACAATTAAACACACTGTAAGAAACTATAGTAACAAAGAGCAAAGTAGTCGCACTATATTTCGCTTTTCAGATCGAACATGTCGCTATGAATTCAAACTTTGGTATGGTGCACTAGCTAGGTCTTGGCCCTTGAGACTTAGTGGAGAAGTTTGGAGACCCCTGTACTAGACCATAGTAGGAGGACGAAGTCTTGAGAGGCACCAACCCCAATGACAAGAGTCATCTCCCAAGCTGTGATAGGGGAAAGAATGGACGAAGAAATAGTAATTTATCCGATTTCTAAATTGCTAAAAAGAAATTTTGGTGAACGAGATTAAATTTTTGAGCATGACGAGAAAGGGACAGGTCGTTTTGTACTAGAATAGGACCATTTTTGTTATAAACATTTGCTTATTTTGTTTGTTTTTATTTTTTCCATTCATATGTTGTTAATATACGATATTAACAATTAATTTTCATAATGAAAATGATAAAAAGTTTTAAATATTAAAAATTAATTTATAAAGTAAGAAAAAAAAATCATCTTGCATCAGAATGGGACAATAAAAGTTTTCGGGGGAACATTAATTTAAGCGAAATTGTGGATTAGAGCACGGAGATAATTGGATGTTTTGGAACAGGGTATTTTTGAAAGGAGAAAAGAGAATCGCTGGTGAGAAGGAGCAGTATTATTCTTTAATAAAACTCTCTCTTTACCATATATAGATAATATTATAAACACGAGTGCTAGATTGAATGAATCCATCTTACCTAAAGTAACCTATCAAAAATTAATTAATCTAATCTATCGCAACCTAACCTATCGTAAACCTAACCTAACTATTTTCGGTCACACTAAACGTACCGTAAGCACTCCCTACCCAGTCAATGCTACCTATTCGGTAATTAATGAACGTACCCCTCTAGTTCGCTCTTTCTTTTGACTCTATTACACTTTACAAAGTATTCTTATCGTGATTTATATCTAAGTTATTAGCACTCAAATTAATATTATTTTTTTCGCAAAGTTAATACTTTAGTTGAAAAATTTCTCATTTATATATATTTATATGAACTGCATATTTATCCAAACCAGTTTATTTTCTTCTTATCTTTAATTCTCACCTCTGCGTGGCGGTCTCTCTCTATCACAGTTCTAACAACTTCTCACACATTTTCATTAGTTTGTGATTTTGAATAATAGAGTAATATCTTAGGTATCTAGTTCCACAACAAGATAGGTTAAGTTACTCAACATATTTCTACGGCCCTTTTTGAAAGCTTTTAAGTGTCCACTTATAAAACTCCAGTAGTATATGCCTGAATTAAGTATTTATAATGGTCAATCTCCATAAGCTTCGTTATATAATAGATAAGAAATAAAATCTCTAGTTAGTCATGAATCTTGTTACGTGACTTTCACTCAACAGAATTTGATATGATATTACGATATATCTGTTGGATTATATGGCGTATTGCAACTATTTTATACTGTTTGTTCGCATAATAAATTTAATTCTTTTCATATACTGTAACTGAGTATTACTATGGATACACCACGGGCCATTAACACATCAAATTAAAGCAGTGTTTTGAGATAGCCAAGGAATAAAAAACGATAACAGAGGTTTTTAATTTTAATAGAAACAACGCAAATACAGTAACATGATGATAGTGTGTGACAATTGACAATGTCGCTTTACTTTACTAAATTCTGTAGAGTCATTAGTACAGGTGTGTATGGAGCTCATAGGTAGCTACGCTAAGTGAAGGAGTGAAGAGCAACGCAACTCGGTATATACAGTTATCTTTTCTGATAACTCGGGAGCGAGCATATAAATTATACTCAGTTTTAGGAGAATATATACCCCTAAAAGCAATAGAGGACGTGATTAAAATGGTGACGGAAAAGAGAAGGATACCTCATCGTATAGGTTAGTATATATGTGAGTATACTGGTACCCTCTCGGTACATATCATTAATGTTATTAGGTATAGTGTTTACTTGCATTATATATGTATCACTAGATATCTCATATAAGGTTTAGGTTTGGCTCATAGTAACTTCTAGTGTATCTAGAGATTTTGTGTTAAGTTTGTTAAGATATTATATATATATATATATATATACACAGTAAATATAAATATATGATAAAATAATCAATTATTACCGAACTTTCTTGTGTACTAAACAATTATTTATTTTCCCCTAATAACTTATAAATTCTTTCACGTTTTTTCACTCACTATATAAATAGATCATTTTTTATTTTCATTTGCAAAATGTAGTTATTGGCTTTACCTTTATTATTAATGGTTATAAAATCGGTAATCATTAGTTATTAACACACATTTCTATATATTTAAATGATTAATAGGTAATTGTATGTACGTCATTATATATATTTATATTAATTAATATTATTGTTTTTTTTATATCCTTAATATTATATTTAACCTTTAATTCATCTGGATTTAGTCAATAGCATCAGTTCATTTATAATAAAAAATAACTCTTTTTTTATAAAAATAAATTAAATATAAAATAAACATTAATTGATCTAAGTTGGTGTATAACGGACATGATTCCAAAAGTTTAATACGGAGATAATATTTTTATAAATAAATTTTTTTAAAAATCACATTTATATTTATAAGGATATTAAAATTCCATATATTATTTATATAAAAATAGATAAAAAAAAAGAATTTAAAAATGCAGAAAAACCAATATTACATTTCATATGAAACCAGCATCTAACGCAGAGTATATTTCCCCAAATATGTCAAATAAAATAAATTACAATAAATATATGATAATATTATTTACTCTAAGAAAAGTACGACACTACTACAGAAAAAACCGATAATTTTTTCTTTGTTTATACAAAAATTGGATAACTTATATTACGTATAAATAAATAAAGTGTAAAAAAAAAAAAATATTTATATGAGTTAAGTATGAGTATGCTCGAGCCTAGGACGGTATATATAGGGATCATAAGTGAGGGAGGGGATACGTTTTACTACATCCCTAATAGGTTATTAGTATAGTGGAAGGAGGCGGATAAGTATATTATATATATAATGAGAATACCTAATCCCACGACACCTCAAATGAGTCTGGAGTGAGTTTTCCGGATGACTCTCCCCGGAGGTGAGGGATGTGAAAATAGTCCTACTCTGTTACTTTTCCCGAAGGTATCATAGATAATAGAGACCCCGGACTCCTGCCATATATATTTATGCTTGATTTCCCTTGTAGGTTAAGTATTCCTTTATAGTATTAATAATAAAAAATAAATAAATAAATAAATTATATAAAACTGACGGAGGTATCGTATAAAGTATTCGATATATCAGGGTCTACTTATATTTTATATTTATTGATATATTATAATATATTCTATAATTAAAGGGTACAAATTAAATTGAACAATACGTATAAATCTTATTACTTATAATACCAGAATATATATTATAAACAAATTTAAAACAAAACTTTTCACAAAACTTTAATATAACTAAAAAGTTTGTAAAAATTGAAATTCTATTATAATATATATTATATATAATCTATAGAATGTATTCAATATTCTACTTATACATTTTAAATACATTTGAGAATATCCAATTAATATAGAATATTAATTAGTAATACTAAATAGAACCTTCATATATATATATTAGATATGTATTAATATACTATGTAGATTAAATTAAAAATACACATTTATATATATTATATATATACTATATATATATATGATCTGACTGCTTTATTGGTTGGACCGTATTAAAAAGAGAAGAGCGAAAGAAAGAGAAGAACTGGAAGAAAGAAACAGAAGCCTACCAACAACACTACAAGAGTTTCTTATTTGTGAAGAAAAAGATTGGACATATTTTGAAAAACTTTTGTAAAAAATGTTTAATTTTTTAAAAATAAACCAATATCAGTAATCAGTAACGGGAATTTTTTTGAAAATTAATGCAAAATTAAATCTATATTAACTACAGGAGGAAGTAATACAAAATTTTTTACTAATTCATTGAGTTCTTATATAGTATTTGACAAAATAAGGTTAAAATAAATGGATTGGACGCATCATATTAAGTAGCAAAATTATTATTGTAATACTGTTATCATATTATACTGGTTTAAAGAAGTGTTTTTACAATGAAAGTGACTCTCATATTTGCCTTACCAGTTAAAGAACTAACTAAGACCAATTGTTTTACTTTTTTTAATAATACTTTGTAAAATTGAATAACAAAAGAATCAAAGGACCAAAAATTAAGGTTAACAATCGTTATTATAGAATTTTGTTATTCGCCATTTTATCATACTCAATATATGCGCAGGAGTTGAAAAAATAAACGCTAACAAGTGACATAAGAAAGAAAAATAATAATTTTACTTGATTATACGTTAAGGCTAAAGGTTCTCCACATGATGGCTAATGAGGGACTATTGAAGTCTAGCTTAGTGTAGACTTGTCACTCCGTCACTTTATAATCTATTTGTTTATCTTTAATTTTATTGTACAAACTCTATTATATGGTCTATAACCTCATATATATAAGCGATCTCAAGAGGTAAAAATCATTATGCTATATAATATATACTATAGAAACAATAGAATTTATCTTCTGATAATGGATGAGCTGCTGGTATATACCTATATATTATATTATACAATCTACACAAAGAGAGCTCTTTGAGAACGATTTTGGAGGCCCAATGGAAGAATTATTAGTATATTATAAATAAAAATTCCATGAAAGGGGGAAAAAATATTCCCTACCTAGATGATATATATATATAAATGCCACTTTTTTAAAGGAACTAGCATTTATCTCTCTTCTCTCTCTCTCTT
>JABUQX010123570.1:25000-36337 GCA_015478945.1 Trachelipus rathkii | reverse complement strand
CATAACGAGAAGCTGCTCACGTGACAAAAAAATGTTCACAGAAGTGGAAGGCCGACTTATCAACCGGCAACAGCCACAGATAGTTGACGATTGGTGGCTTTTGACAAATAAACCTACTGAAGATTGAAGAGGATTAGGATATGTTGGATTTGATATGTCACTGGCCGAATTGCATTGCACATTCATTCACCTTCCAAGAGGAAGTCCACACCAAGGAAACCTCATCGATAAACTGAATGACAGTCATCAAGGAGCATAAAATAATTTCAAATTTGCAATCTGTGAAAGATGAGATGAGGCTCTACGAAAACATGGAGATGCTGCCTACAAAGGAGAATCCTTTCATGTGGTGGCATGAAAATGGGCCAAGGTTTCCATTGTAATCAGTGCTTGCAAGCAAATATTTATCAGCCCCTCCCTCATCAGTCGAGAGCGAGCGTATTTTTAGTGTAGGTTGGAATGTAAACTAGAGGTGTACCAGAATTCTAGTCCAGCCAGAATTCCGACCGGAATTTGAATCTTTTTTCCGGTTTCGGTTCCGGGTGGAACCGGAATTACTAATCTACTTCTGTGACAAAATTTGCTGGAAGGGATTTATTTTACTTAACCTATAGCCCATCTTTTAACAAAATATATAGTAGTCTGCAGCATTCATACACAGTGTAGCATTCATACACATGTTCATTTGCATGAGCATGCTTTAGACTTTGTGCATACTATGTAAGTTATTGACAAGCCCTAGGGTGCTTTGTGGATTTGCATGAACATGTTGTTTGGCGATTGGTTCTATTGGCTTGACTGGGACAGTCTCGATAGGTCCATGTGGCTTCCTACTGTCTTTTTATTTCTAATATTCTAATGTCTTTCCTTGAAGGAGAGGCCGGGCTCGTGCACAATACTCTAGTACTGGCCTAACATAGCTGTTGTGCAGTTTACTTAACTTCCTTGCTCTTGTAAATGACATTACGATATGTTGTATCTAGCATCTTATTGGTTTTGTTCTTTGCGTCTAGGCACTGATTAGCCGCTTTCGATTCTTGCTTGTGTTTCACACAAATCTTTTCTCGGTCACAAACTCGAGCCAATCCCCATCATTGTCGATTTTTATTAGCATGTTTGGTGAATGGTTTCTATTAGCATGGGACTGGACAGTCTCGATTAGCCATGTGGGCTTTTACTGGTCTCTATTTTCTAATGTTCTTAATGCTATATTCTTTTCTTAATTTCTTTATATTCTACAATATTTTTTGAATAAAGTTTACTTAAATACCTCAACATATAGGATAATAATATATATATTGCAATGGAGTACACTTCATTTTTGCAAACTCGCTGGTAAGCTAGTGAGCAGTTAAAGAAATATATGACTCGTTTGAAAATTTAGCTGTCCATATATTTGTAGTAAATGATACCTGATCGGCCTTAAATAACCTCGAGTACTGCTGATCTCAATTTACTGTATGAAGTTAGTAACATCTCTACAAAATTGGGTTGAAGATGGGAAATAAGTTTTATGAATCCCTGCTCTAAAGTGATTGTGAATGGCTAGTTACTTTCATTGCAATTGAAATTCATTATCATTCTGAAGAATTGCCTGTGATTTTGGGTCATTGATATGCCAAATCTTTTTTTGGGGGGAGAAATTTTCCTCAAGACTCACTTGTTTCACGGCTTGGATCTTTCGCTCTTTTGGGGTGTCCTCTGTTCTAGAAAATACAGGACTCTCCTTTTTACTATCCAAATTTTTGATTTCTAGATATTCTCTTTGGTGATGATTTTCCATATGCTTATGAAGTGGTGTTGTATTAAATGTTTTGGTGTACTACCTCGTTTAATTTTCTGTGGCATATTTTACTATTTTATTTAGCAGGTAAATTAATAATTAAAAAACTTTTTTTATTAATTGGCATTTTTTAAAAAACAATTTTTGTGAGGTTATTATTGACAAAATCTATAATCAATTAATTAATGAATAAAATCTTTATTAAAATCTGTTTAATATATATAGTATATATATATATATATATATATAATATAATATATATATATTTAATATATTATATATATATAATATATATATATATATATATATATAATATATATATATATAGTATATATATATATATATATATATATATTATATATATGGTAAAAAGTCTAGAACGTGTGCAGCACTACGAAAATTATACTAATCATTTTGAAAAATATACGAATCAAAAAGAATAAGTTTGGCTAGAAAACATTTTTAAGCCGTTTTCGTTTTTGCATTTGTGCTTACGAAACGTAAGAAATGCCCGAGTTTGCGTTCGTTTATGTCAAACTTAGCGCAAAATCTAAAAAAATGCTCACCAAACGTAAGGAATTTCCTTAGTTCTGTAAGGTCGTTATTTCCCGTGCTTGCGAATTTAAGCACGTGCTTACGATAAAATGCAAACAAACAAGATGGCGTCGTGGTAGGTCAGTTTGGGTTTGATGAATGTTTTCATTTCAATAAAAAATTTAGCTTTTAAACAATTCCTTAGAAATCATAACTCCATCACAATAGTTGATCAATTTTGTAATATTAAACCATTTGTTATTTTTATTTATTTTTTTATTCTGTTTTATTCCAAAATCACGAGGCCCATCGCAACAGCTGATTTCAAACGTTTGTAAGCAAGCGTTCGTTTATGCACGAAATTCGTCCTAAAACTGGGTGAGCATTTCTTATCCAGCGTAAGCACAAATGACAAAAACGATAACGGTCTATATTTGATCCCCGCAGGAGAATACTTGAATTTCTCATAAAAGAGCTTCGCAACCTATAAAAAAATATTTAGAGCCGTTTTCTGTTTTGCATTTGTGCTACGAACTTAAGAAATGCTCGAGTGTTGCGTTCGTTTATGTCAAACTTAGCTCAAAATCGAGAAAAATGCTCACCAAACGTAAAAATTTCCTTAACTCTGAAAGGCTGCCATTTCCCGCTTACCGAATTTAGCACGTTCTTTACGAAAAAAAATGTTAAACAAACAAGATGGGCGTATGGCGATGTGGGTAGAGGCGTTTGATTTGACGAATGTTTCATTTTCACTAAAATTAGCTTTTAAATCTATTTCTTCCAGATTGTAAACTCCATCACACATGTTGATCAATTATTTGTTAATATAAAACCATTTGCTATTTTTTTATTTCTGGTTATCCAAAACCACGCGCTCCATCAAAAACAGCTGTTTCCAATTGTTTGTAAACAAAAGTAACTTTTATATGAAATCGGTTGATAGTTTATACGCAAAATTCGATCTAAAACTGGGCAAGGATTTTTTTATCGATCGTAAAAGCACAAATTTGACAAAAACGATAACTTTCTTAAAAATAAAAATTTAAATTATTTAATTTAAAATATTAATGGCGATATACTTTTCCTACTTCCTGATTTATGGTTTCCGCCCTTAAACTTCGGGAGACTTGCGTGGTTGGCGGCTTGACATATCCCAAAAGCTTTTGACGGGTATTGGCAGCGTCACTGCTCTCCAAGCTCCCCTCCTATTTGGGTTTCCTCCTTCTCTTCGTACTTATGTCTAGTTTTCTTCAAATCGCTCAATATCGGCTGTTGTAGATGGGGCGACTTCTTCTTCCTTTTCTGTCAATAGTGGTGTTCCTCAGGGTTCTGTCTTATCTCCTACTTTATTCCTACTTTTCTTATGATCTTCTCACTGCACATCTAACTCTATCACTCAATGCCGATGAATCGACCCTTCATTCTTGAACTTCATTTCAATTTCTGCTCCTTCTTTTTTACTTCTAGAATTGCCTCTCGTCTTATCTTTTCCGATTCTATTCTCGCTGATCTGGATAGAAATTTCCGGGTGGGTCGATAGAAATAACTTTGTGAATTCAATTCTTTAAGAAACTCACTTCTTACAAAATCTCTTCTCTAAAACACTTCTAAACTTTCCTATCTCTCCGACGGTTCTTCTCGTCTCTCATGTTGACAATAAAACATCCTTGGCCTTATCATAAACAAAAAAATGTCTTGGAAACCTCACATTCACAACGGTTGCTAGGGCGGCCTCAAAGAAACTTGAAAGTTCTGTTTAGACTGCGAGACTTTTTTATCCTCTTCTCAGCTCCAGCTATACACGGGCCTCATCCGCCCGCCTATGTATGGAGTACTGCTCTCATGACTGGGGGATGGGAGGCTCTCCGGCTTTTGGATAGGGTCGAGTCAAAGGCCAAAAGGCTTTCAAACTTTTCTGTACTTTTACAGTTCACTTGACCTCTATCTTTTGCGGCGCGATGTGGTCGCTTTTTTTTATCTATAGGTACGCAAGTGGCAGGTGCTCGAGGGAGCTTGTCACTCGCGTACCTCCACCTTTACGTCGCCCTCGAAGCACTAGGGGTGCTGTGTCGGCACATGAGTTTTGTGTTGATGTAGGTAACTCCAGGTAGTTCGCTGTGGTGCTTCCTTCTTTCCTGCCACATCTTGTTCTGTGTATTTTCTCTTCCATCATTCTGTTGTTTCTTGCTGAACTTTAATCTCCCCCACTTCAAAGCCTGGTCCTGTGCTCATCTGCGTAATTTGTTTTAGTTGTTGACTTATGAGGCGCGTAGTGCAAACACCCCCTCCTTGAATAGGGCTCTGCCGTGAGGGGTGGTGACAACTGCTAAAAAAAAAAAAACCTAGAGCAACTTAACTTAACCTAACCAAACTTATTATTTCTTTTGGATTCGCATATTTTTCCAAATGATCAGTATAATTTTAGTAATGCGACACACATTCTAGGCTTTAACATATATATATTAGGACATTAGGACATTAGGTATATATATATAAATATATATATATATTATATATATTATATATATATAATATATAATATATATATATAATATATATATATATATATATATATATATTATTATATATATATTATATATATATATATATTATATATATATATATATATATATATATATATTCCGAAAAAAGGAAGCCGCTCTTGATCCTTCTAACCTATCGCCCTTAAGCTCTAACCTGTATTTCATCTAAGATCTTTTGAAACCCTTCTCAACTCTCATTTCTTAGACCATCTGGAATCTCATCCCTTCTTTCCGATCGCCAGTACGGCTTTCGCGCTCGAGGTCTACTGGTGATATATACTTTCCTACTAACAGATTATGGTTTCACCTCAGAATTTTACGGGGAGACTTGCGTGGTGGCGCTTGACATATCCAAAGCATTTGACCGGGTATGGCACCGCGTCACTGCTCTCCAAGCTCCCCTCCTTTGGATTTCCTCCTTCTCTTTGCTTACTTATGTCTGCTTTCTTTCAAATCGCTCAATATCGGCTGTTGTTGATGGGGCGACTTCTTCTTCCTTTTCTGTCTATAATAGTGGTTCCTCAGGGTTCTGTCTTTATCTCCTACTTTATTCCTGCTTTTCATTAATGATCTTTCTCGTCTGCACATTCTACTCTATCCACTTATATTGCCGATGACTCGACCGCTTCATCTTCAACTCATTTTCAATTCTGCTCCTTCTTTTACTTCTAGGGAATTGCCTCTCGTCTTAATCTTCCGATTCCATTCTCGCTGATCTGGATAGAATTTCCGGGTGGGTCGTCTCAACTGTGAAATTTAATTCTTAAAAAACCCAACTTCTACAAATTCCCCTCTCTAAGACACCTTCTAACTTCCTATCTCTTTCGACGGTTCTCTCGTCCTCCTGTTGACAATATATAACATCCTTGGCCTCTAACATAAACAAAAAAATGTCTTGGAACCTCACATCTACAACCGTTGCTAGGGCGGCCTCAAAGAAACTGCGGGGGAGCTCTGTTTAGACTGCGAGACTTTTTTTCCTCTCACAGTTACTCCAGTTATAAAAAGGGTCTCATCCGCCCTGTATGGAGTACTCCTCTCATATCTGGGGGGGCTCAGGGTTTTCACCCGGCTTGGCATAGGGTCGAGTCTCAAAGGCTAAAAGACTTTATAATTTTGTCCGGTACTTTCTAGTTCACTTGCCCTCTATCTTTGCGGCGTGATGTTGGGGCTTTATCTCTTTCTATAGGTACAGTAGCGGCAGGTTGCTCGAGGACTTTTTCCACCTCGCGTGCCCCTCTTTAAGACGCCTCGGCCAAGCACAAGGGGGCTGTGTCGGCACATGAGTTTTGTGTGGATGTTAGAAACTCCAGACTAGTTCGCTGCGGTGCCTCCTTCTTCCTGCCACCTCTGTTCTGTGGAATTTCTTCCATTCTTCTGTGTTTCCTACTCAATTTAATCTCCTCACTTTAAAGCCCGCGTCTGTGCTCATCTGCGTAATTTTGCGTTAGGTTGAAATTTTGTTTGAGTGTAACAACCCCCTCCTTGAATAGGGCTTTGCCGTGAGGCGGTGGTGATAACTGTAAAAAAAAAAAAAAAAAAAAAAAAAATATATATATATACTTATATAGAGTATATATTATTATTATATATATAATATATATATATATTATATATTATATATTAATATATATATAATATAATATATAATTAATTAGTATATATATATATATATATATAATATATATATATATATATATAATTTTACTTAAAGTTATATAAAAAAAATTTTTACATTCTTTTATATAGTTAAAAGAAGTTCATTCGAAATTCCGGTTCCGGACGGAACTGAAAATTTCAGTAACGGTACACTCCTAATGTAAACACCCCAAAAAGAACCGGCTCTCACCAGATACTAGTGAAAGCTTAATGTTTTTTGCATCACAATTTGAGAATTTTTGAATTTGAGTATTGAATGATATCTATCTTTATCTTAAAGGAGTATATTATTATTATTTCATGTTTGAGAATTTTTTAATTTGAGTATTGAATGATATCTATCTTTATCTTAAAGGAGTATATTATTATTATTTCATGTTTAAATAATAGCCGTTTTTTATTTTGTCTTGTCAGCTGATTAATTGAGGTCTATTCTTTCATTATTTTTATTCGTTATATTGTAGCTAGTTAAAGAATCTTCTTGTAAATTGTATTCATGTTAAATCATAAAAGCTAGTAGCTAAACTTTATTAATACTTACTGGAAAATGGAAATGGAATGTTTTTTGAATAAACATAAACATAAAAAGTTATTAATATTATATTTGTATTTATTATTCCTTAAAGATACTATTTTAATTTATAAAATAAATATACTTGGGCACAACCAAATATGGAATAAATGACTAAGTATTGGTTGTACAGGGAATGCAATCCTGAGTTGCCTAGCAGTACACAAATGTTCTATTTTATTTACAGTGTATTTTATTACATTAATTAAAGTATCGGTATCGGCATCTAAAAAAATTAGAGTATCGGTTTCGGTATGCCTCTTTTCTGGTATTGGTACATCCCCTATTTAAAATATATATATATATATATATATATATAATATATATATATATATATATATATATATATATATATATAATATATATATATATTATATATATATTATATATATATTATATATATATATATATATATATATATATATATATATATATATATATATATATATATATATATTATATATATATATATTGATACTGTATATATATATATACCGTTTATATATATATATATATATAATATATATATATTATATATTATATATTATATATAATATATATATATATATATATATAATATATATTATATATATATATATAATATTATATATATATATATATATATATACATATATATATTATATATTAGTATATATATTATATATATTTAGTGGTGAAGCATCCAGTCCATCTATTTGATGCGAAGATGACTGACCAGATGAGATAAAAATAAATCAATCCTTTTTTTTCAAATTTCATTTTCATTATATATATATATATATATATATATATATATATATATATGATATATATATATATATATTATATATATATATAGTATAATAATATATATATTATATATATATATATATAAAAATATAAGGGGGAATCTGCTTAGAATAAGAATAGGGATGGTGCTTTGTAACTGATGAAAATGGATGTGAGGGGAGTTGTGGAAAGAAACACTTCGAAAATCTGCACAATATTTAACCAGTAATGATGAGGTGTTAGTGAATGTGTGGGTTTGATGTTGCAGAAGGAATAGGATTTTGGGGATGAGGTTATTAGTAAGGAGGAGGGTAATGGGTAGGGTGAGAAAGTTGAAGAATGGTAAAATCTGCAGGTATAGATGAATATACTGGTGAAATGATCAGGAGCGGAGGCGAGATGGTGATTGATTGGATTTGGAGTTGTGTAATAAGCTTTAATGGAGGGTATAGTTCCAATGGATGGAGGAGAGCGGTAATAGTACCCTTTTATAAGGGTAAGGGAGAAAAGGGGAACTGTAGAAATTATAGGGGAAGAAGTTTATTGAGTGTTGTAGGGGAAGGTATATGCTGGTATTTTGGTCGAAAGAGTGCGTCGCAGTGACTGAGGGGGACTGCATTGGTGAGACAAGGTGCGTTTTAGAGTGGAGAGGATGTGTGCGATCAAATTCTTTACATTGAAACAAATGATTGAGAAAATGAAGGTGAAGAAGAATAAATTATATTTAGGTTTTTTGGATTTACAACAGGCGTATGATATAAGTTAATTAGGGAAAAGCACTTTATTTAATAGAGTGTCTGGAAAGTATTTTAGTGTTATAATGTCTGATCAGTTCGGTGGCTATGGTATTCATGACAATAGTGGGATTTCTCTAAGAATATGTAATGATTTTTATGTATCTGTAATAGTTAGAGAACTTCTTGTTGTCAAGAAAATACAAATGTGTGTCTCTAATGAGTGTCTTGGTATTTAGGATTCAAAGTAGGGGGGTGTCAGTCAGGGTTGTGTATAATATGATTATCTCTTTTCTTGGGTTTAAATTATCGCAATATCTAGTTAGTCTATATGGATATGGTGGTTATGCAAAGGAGCAAAAATTAAGATAGATGAGGAATCTTGGAAGTTTTATTCAAAAGGCTGGACCATGTGAAAATCATGGATAGGTGTGAGAGATAATAGAAAACTTGGAGTGAACAATATATTGGAGCAAAGTAGGTGTTGAAGGTCAAGGAGTGTTGATGCGCGCTTCCGACGCTGATGATGAGTAACTGGACAGATTGTTAAGTATCGATTTTATCTTTTAGATATCATCGAAGGATAGTAGGCATGAGTGTTCTTGGACGTGACGAGATTAGATAGAGGGATCTGGTTGGAGATTTATCTTAGGCGACAAAAACCAGGACAGGTATTGTGTAGATATCAGGCATGTAGTGGTTTTATTTATGTACAATTAGATATACAATTACTGTTGCAGGCAAATTTGATTTGGCCGAAGAGTGTGAACATTATTGCAAGTTTAATACATGATGATATCAATGCTTTGCTAATTTGATCGCGTATGAAAATTTGAGATTGACAGCTGGGGCATGTGTTACAGTTATACTATCTTATAGTTGTGCAATTGTTATAATGTGTATTCCACGTTTTTGTTACTGAATGAGCACTGCGCGAATATGCAAATTGATGATCTGATGTATATTATTACACGATATTTATTAGAGGTTAATGTGTTTAGACGATAGAATATAGGGATACTCAGGATGACTATGCAGATGATGGAGTAGGAAATGATTGTGAATGCAGGGAAAGGTGGCTTGGATAGCAATTATAATCGTTAGGTGAATGTAAATGGAGTACTAAAGTTTACTAGTTTATAAGTGCGCTTAAGAGTTACTTACAGATTAGGGATATTAAGTTATGTTACCTATAGTTGTTATTGTATGGTAGTTTAGAGAACTATGGTCATGTTAGTGAATATTACCTCAGGAGTATAGATCTAATAAAGTTTCAATATGTTAGTTCCAGATGGGTATTCTAATATTCTATTAAGGAGTAGCTTAGTACTAGTGTGTTATGAAAAGAATAAATTTAATATATATAAAAAGTATTTGAAGGAATGAACGTATTATATGAGAGTTAGAGTTTGTGGATGTGTATAAGAAAGGGTATAAATGAGAGATTATAAATCGAAAGATTATAGTGAAGTGAATTGAGTATTATTGGTTTCATGTATTTGGAAAGGTATGAATTGAAAGTATTCTGGATTGGTTAGCGGATGTATAGTATGTAGAAGTTGATATGTTGGGATAACCAAACCGGCTTTGGGAGACTCCTCAGAAGAGGACAGTGGATTGTGAGTCTGAGTGAACGAATGTCTGATTAGTAGATGAGTGAATATGTGTGAGTTTGGCAGATAAGGCCTCTAAGAAATATAAGTGTTGTATGATATAGGTAATATAGATAATGGCTCATGGGTGTTCTTTGTTTTATGGGGGTCCTTGGTGTTGGTCACCACTTCCTCTTGCCAAGATGGGGCGTAAGCGATGGGAGATGACATGTCCAACGTGTAGCGATCGACGTGACGGGTAAAATGATAAAAGCCCACAGTAGAGAGTGACACGATGGATCCGCCGCTGCGCTCTGAATGAAATGCGACATAGCTAGGGTGGATTTTTCTCGCTCTCGTGACGAGCTTCCACCTCAAGTCTCACACTCGTGTCCAGACGTACCATTAAGGTAGGTGGAGCTCGTCACAGACAGAAATATCCACCCATAGAGCATCATAGGATGCCCGCGACGGGGTATTCTCCTCACTATAAGGTTAAAATTCGGTTCCAATGGTTAAGGGTTATCCCCTGGCCTCAGGTGGATGGTCTAAGGCACAACCATGCCGCGCCAGTACCAAACCCCCGCTTATCTTTCTCTCCTGATTTCATCTCCGTCTGCCCTGCAAAACTCCACACTCTACGACGTTTGCATCAACTCACGATCTCTACTGCTTTTTCTTTTCCAACCCGATGGCTGGGTACAGGCACACTTCACCCCCAATCTTGGGGCAAGAGGAAGGTGAAAGAAAGAAAAGAATATATATATATATTATATATATCATATATATATATATATATATATATATATATATATATAATATATATATAATTATTAATATATATATATATATATATATATATATATATATATATATATAATATATTAATTATATATATAATATATATATATATTATATATACCGGTATATATATATATATATATATATATATTATATATTATATATATATATATATAATATATATATATATATATATATATATACGGTATATGATATATAATATATGATATATAATAAAGCGGATCATTTAAAATGAATTAATATTAATTATAAAATTAACAGGTAATCTCTAAATTTTTCGGATTCAATTGCGAGCATGTTATCAGTATAATAAATAATGTTCACATCCTCT
>JABUQX010123570.1:0-20000 GCA_015478945.1 Trachelipus rathkii | reverse complement strand
TGATGTTGCAATTTTGTTCCAAAGTTAAGAGTGGACCTGCTCAAGGTTTTGGGTAACCAGTTGACCAAATGAGGTGTGAGCCATATGTGGAACCACTCACCACCAAGAAGGTTTCCAGCGCGGGTTAGATCCCAGGGCCTGCATATATTATTGTTTAAGCGTAAAGTCTCTTGAATGGTTGATAATCGCTCACCGCAGGACCCAACTTATATGCTAAGAACCATCAAAATTCTGATGATGAGCGCGTCAGCTGTCGTATTTTTGCCAAAAGGTGTGTTGGGAATCCGATGCTAGCGAGTTTCACGGTAGAACTACCGTGCGCCCAATATATTATTTTGCCAGGAAATTGTATGTATTTGTTTATTGTTGTGTGCAATGGGCGTACTTTCATTGTTTTTCATAAAGGTTTTCTTTTCTTTGTTTAGAATATATAAAGAGTTAGGGTGTTATCCAAACTAGTGTCGATCTGAAGGAAGAGAAAGATCATGATTAGGAGGCCTGGTGTGCCCTTAAGTAAGTTAATAACAAGTGGAGAGTGCGATTGAAAGAGTGATTTTGGTAGGCGCAGCTTTCAAGCAGGAACGACACAATGAAGAAGTGAACTGATAGAAAAATTCAGGAATTCCAAATTCCTATGTGTGCGTATAAGTTATTGAAGAGTGTAAGACATATTTTTTTTGAGAGAGTGGGTGTAATGGAGTAAATGAAGGTTTTAGAATGAGATGTGGCGGTTGTTTTGATTTTCTGCAGTTGGTGGAAAACTTACTTGGACTTTGTGAACAAACTAAGTGGAATAATTTAAGAAGTTAAGCGCAATTATGAGGTGGACACGAAGGCTCACGAGAGGGAATTGTGATTCGAGTCTTACGGTGGGAATAACTGTCGTGAGCCCCGAACGAGTCAAATGCAATTGTGCTGTTCTAACATCCGTGGAACTTGCCCTCGGCGGAAGGACCTTTGGGAACTGCGTCCCGAAGCCCCTTTATTATAAACCCCTCGGGCAAAATTCACTGGAGGCCTTTACGTGTTGTTGTCTTTGTGAAGTCTTCCATTAATAAGGGAACCCAGCAATAATGAAGTGCGTCATGCACAGAGAGGAAAGGAATGGAGGCGCCTTGGGTAGGCATTTTCGCAGGGGCTAATCACTGGCAAGCTCGTGTCACTCCTTCCGTGCTTTATTACCTATTGTTTTTTTGATAATGATTGAAGTCCGCTTGCACTCTCAGCGGTCCTCTTCATTGCAAAATTAACTTGTTTTAAGATGGAAATGTGATAAATTTTTAAAATTGTGTTGGCTTTTATTTTGTCGCTCTCATGGAGTGTTTGTCGTTGTATATAAAAAAGAAGCCTCTGGTGTTACTGGGCTGCATAGACAAAAGAGTAAGTCGGTTTTTCTATGCGACGTTTCGGATGCAGGCAGGAAAACTGAGGAAAGAACAGCCGGCTTGTTTTGGGTCTGATAAGCCCAGTCCCGGCTTTCATAACTACAGAAAATTTCTTTAAACGAGGTTGCCCTTGCCAAGGGAAACAGGCACGGTTGGCAGTGTCGGAGCAGGGGGAAATCCACGCTTGCTTCTGGTGAGTGAGCGGAAAAGAAATCTATGCTTGCTTCAGTGGAGTCTGGGAGGGGAAAATCCACTCTTGCTTCAGTCCCACAAGGGGTACAGTCAGGGAAAAGTAAGGGAGAGCAGGAACAGGGTTTTCTGCCAGTGGTTAGCTTCAGAAGGGAATGTAGTCAATGCAGGTCAGCAGGCAAGAGTCTGATACTATATTGGAGCGAACCTAGTGTTAGCTGCACCAGGTGGTAAGCATAACGCTTAGAGCTTCACTAAACCAGCTAATGGGAGGCCTAGAAACCCTCCACCTCATCATCCGTTGCAGTGGTGAAGTTGTGCTTTGTCGGATTTGTCACAATATGCATTCATTTTTTTTTTTTTAATTCAAAATTTAATCAATTTCCAACGAGAATTTGACAGGATGAGCTGGTCCACCAACTGAATCTTCCATTAGTAGAAGGCCTGATCAGCTCATATTTTAGGGATAAAGATGCTGTTTCTGTAAGTAGTTCTTAATTTTCTTAGTTTTAAGGGATTTTTGTTTGGGATTTGTTTTATTCTTTCCTTTGTACTTTTGGGCGTCAAAACCCTCCACATTTTTCTTCCCTGTGGTTTCCCACTGTAAATACGCCCCACACTCCCAAACTCTCCCTTACACTGTCTTCCAATAATAACTTAGATCCACAAAACAGCATAGTCTGCATAGGCAAGGTAATTGGGTTAAACTGGAAAGGAATATTCAGCCGAATATTCAGTATTCAGCCAAATATAAGCAACTGAATATTCAGTATTCTGTAATTTTATGTAGGTGCACCTCTAATCTATAATTAACACGTCACAGAAATTTTAAAAAATAAATATCTTGCCTTTTCTCTTTATGCTATAGATTTAACATGCACAGAGCCAATGATGTTAATGGAATTTGAACTAATCTGACTGGGGGTAACAATCCTATTGTACTACACATGCTGGTGTATAATATGAAAAGACATCAGATAAATTAACATCTCTAAGAAGATAAAAATGTAAAGATTCATAAAATGTTCATCAGATTATTTTATAAATTAAAAGCCAAAGAATTAGTAAAACATTTGTTGTGATATTTCTCTGATAACCAAAAAGTGGGGTAATTAATAAAAATATGTTTTAGTGTGCCTTATAAACAATCATGGCAAATAACTGGAATTCCTTAGAAAATGTGAATCATTGAAACATTGAAAGTGTAGAGACAGTAAGCAGCCAACTTGGCTGTCAAAATATACTATATGATAACCAAACCATCCATATACCTATCCAATCCTTTCTTAAATGTTGCAAGTGAGTCACACTCAACAACCTCCTACACAGCAAACCATTCCAAAAATTAACAACCATATTACTGAATGAATGTTTTCTTTTATCTTAAATTTCTTATTGTGTCCCCTGGTCTCCTGTCCATGGTCTACTATAAAGAATTTTTTGGTGTCAGTATTATCAATTGATGTAAATATTTTGTAAACTTGCATCATGCCTCCTCTAAAAAATCACCTTTCTAAAGCAAACATTCCTAACTCCTACAGCCTCTCCTCACAGATCCTATGTTCAAAACCGGAAACCATCCTTGTTGCTCTATATTGCATTTCTCCTTTTACAATAGAAAAAACTAAAGATTTATTTAAAATTACAACTTATTTAGTCAAGAGAAGTAGAAAAATGAAGAAACAACATGGTAATGTTCCAGAAAATATTAATATTTCAAAGGGTGAAGTTATAACAAAGCACATAAAAGATCATGTAATTAACTTTTGAGTCAGATGAAACCTGCAGATTTTGCCTAGGGAGAAAAGATACTGAGTGTAAAGAATGTTGACATCAGTGAAAAAGAATTATTGCAATAAAGATTAATATTAATGAACTTTAAAGAAGCTTATGCATTATTCAAAGAGGATCCCCAGAGCTCTGATATTGGTTTTTAAGTTAAGCAAGTCTAAGACCAAAGAACTGCATTCTATCATTCAGGGAGAGATTCTGCTAGTGTTTGCATGTACCACCAAAATGCAAAACTCGAAAAATTTGCATTGGGTGATGCTAATATAAATTATGTTAATTGAAAAAATTATGTGGCATTAAAAACAGGGACTGTATTGATGCAGTTGCAAAAATTGCCTGAAAGATGGTGTTGAGAATTTTTAAGGGCCATTGATTCACTATATGGCAAACAATGCTTTAAATATAAGCAATAGATAACAACTGATCATCGCAGTTTGGAAGAAAAAAAGGAAACCTCTGGAAATTTTATAAGCTCTAATCAAAAAAATTTTACATGACCTCATCATATAGCTAAAATGAAAGCAAGCTTCTACAAAAACTTAAAAGATTAATTTAAAATAGGAAATAATTATTCTTGGAGATTTTTCAGAGAATTACTCATTTATAGAATTATAGTACAGGATGAAATTCAAGGATACCACTGGGAAAATTCCCAGTGCATAAGTTAACCATTTGTTGCCTATGTAAAAAAAAAAAAAAAATGAAGTAGCTAATCATTTTTTAAAACAAGAAAGCAAACATCATCATAATGGTTTACACATTTATTTGTACACTTATACCTAAAATTAAGTCTGCATACCCAAAGGTTAAAAAAATTTGTTTATTACTATAGTGATGACTGTACAGGACTATAAAAATAGATACCAGTACCTATAATTTTATAAATATTTGCAAACATAGAGAGAATTTTAGGACTGAATGAGGATGGGGCTTTTTGCAAAATCTCTTGGTAAAAGTACATGTAATGGAATAAGTGGCATAGTGAAAAGATATCGTAAGAGCAAGTCTGCATTGAACATACACCAACCAAATATGTCATCAGAAGATATGTTCAAGTTCTGCAAAAAGAATGTATTAAATTTTTGTATACAACTTAAGAAGAAATAAAAGAAAAGGAAAGATTCTTTAATGCAAGATTTAATAATGCAATACCTATTGTAGGAACTCAGAAATTTCATTTATTCATAACTGGAACTGATGGAAATATTAAAGTTTTTGAATTGTCATACAATAGTGATGGTGAAGAAAGACAAATGGCAGACTGTAAAGTATCTAAAAAGCCAACCCTTTAAGTCTCCATCAAACCAAAAATCAGAGACTATATTGTCTATACTTACAATGATGAGAAGTAGGTAGGGTTTTATTGTATGATGAAAACTATGAAAATTACATTATTCAATTTCTGCATCCACATGGGTATAACAATTATTATTTTTATTATTCACAAATTGATATGTATCATTTCTAATAACTTTCATGGGCTCCTAAGTACACCAAGCTTAAAGGCAGAAATAACAGGATACAATGTTCATTTTCAAAAAAATGAACTAAAAATGTTTTTTTAAACAATAAAATTGCATATAATGCTTCTCCTTAGTAATATTATGTTGTACAGTATGTATATATATACCAATATATCAGAATCTTTGAAATATAGCTACATGTTACTAGTTTGTGTTGCTTAAAATATTTTCTTGTCTATTTTATTTACATTTTTCATAAATTTTTTAAATAGGTAACCTAAATAGTTGATACTCACTCTTTTTATTGCTTCATTTGATAGATGACAGATTAAATTTTATTTTTAGTAAATAAAAAAATAATGCTTTCACCTTCCAAGGGGTGGGAGAATGGTGAAATTTTTAAAATGGGGAAATTTTTACCTGTTCATTGTAAAACTCAAATATTACCATGTCAATTAATGTGTCTAGTCTTTCCTATTCCAAAAATACCGGTGTATATATAATATGCTTAGTTTATTTTCAAAATTAAGGTAAATATGGGTCCACAAAGTTAAAGGATGGTGCCCCCCATATGGTTGGATCCCCATAAGTCAAAAAGTATTTTTACCACAGAATATTTTTATTTGATAAAGTGGCTTTGTGAGGTAAAATAACCCTATATACCAAATTTCATCAAAAT
Source organism: Trachelipus rathkii (assembly GCA_015478945.1). Lineage (NCBI taxonomy): Eukaryota > Metazoa > Arthropoda > Malacostraca > Isopoda > Trachelipodidae > Trachelipus > Trachelipus rathkii. The sequence continues at coordinate 14,493 of JABUQX010123570.1, read as the reverse complement.
CTGAGACCTACGGTAGTGGTGTAAAGATGAATTTTTTCTAGGTTCACTGTCCTGGAATGGTCCAAATATGTAAAAATAGTAATAGTAACCTGGTATTGAATGTTTTATACTTATGTGAGGAGTTTTAGAAAAAAGAAAGGAGTTAATGGCATATATAGTAGTGGAAAATTTTTATATTAGTTGTGTTACAGAGATGGGGGTAAATGAGAGCTCTTTTAGTAATTCATTACAAGAGTTCAAAATTGAGGGTTTTTCATTTTATCTGTACCAGCACATTGTAGGATGGGTGGAGGTGATGCTCTTTATTTTAGGAAAACTATACAATTTGTCCAGAGATGAACTTAAAACTATTTTAGAGGTTGAATCTATGGGTTGATCAAGTTAGGTCTACTTTTAAATTTTTATAGCATAGGCCTAAGCTACAAAACCTAATAATAATTTAATTATGTATAATTTACAGTTTATAGTTGTGAGACTGTGAGAGGAGAACATGTGAATGAGTGTCCTGTTTGTATTTTGAATGCAGAGAATGTGTTGTTAAGGAAGGAGATTGCAAGGCTGAGTGAAAACATGACTGAATTGAATGAATTGGTATTTTAGTTGAGAAAGGAGAAAATGTTAAGAAAATGGTTAATAGGGATGTCAAAACTAGGAAGGAGGGGGCTACAGGGGTAGAGAGAACTAGTGATTCACCTAGGCCGGAAGATGATAAAGAAAGGGCTAAAGTAGTAGTTAATAGGTCTACAGATAGATGGAGAGTTGTAAAGAGTAGAAATAATAAGATTAGGATCTTGAAAGTCAGTCAGTCTGTAGCCTGTAGCCTGCAGTAACAGGGGAAGATCTTCCAGATGGAGAGGGAGCGGAGAGGGCCAATGGTAATAAATTTTCTAAAAGGAAGGCTGAGAGTCTGAGACATTGTTAATTGGACACTCTATGACACAATACCAAGATAGGACTATTCAAAATATGGATAAAAAAGTAAACAAATGAGAATATGTTATCCAGGTGCCAGAGTGAGTGATATGGTGGGTAGGATAGAGAGATTGAGGATACAAATGTTGATTCAAATGTGATAGTGCATGTGGGTACAAATTATATAGGACATAAAAAGTAAGAAGTAGTAATAGCAGATTATAGGAGGTTGATTCAGAAGATGAAAGCTAGAGGAAGAAGGTGCATGATTTCTGGGATTTTACCTAGGTTAGGTGTAGGTAAGGAATGGGTAAGCAGGATTTTAGGTATAAATGAAAGGGTATCTAATCATTGTTTATCCTTTAAATTTTAAAGGCTTGCTAGGGAGAACCTTTTTAAAGGAAAATTTCACCTCTTTTAACTTCACATGTTTGTATAATAGACATATATATATATATGCTAGGCGGGTATTAGAGTAGGCTATTGTGTACAAGTTTGTGCCCCTTATTTAAGAAAAGACATAGATATGCTGGAGAGAGAGTACAACATAGAGCACTTGTATCATGTATGATTTCTGGGTTTTAGGGTAAAGGCTATGAGGATAGGCTCATGCATGGAGTTAAGAATGTTTTATGTAGAAAGGCCATTTCTTAGAAGGGACATAATACATCTATAAAATATTTACATCTATTGATAATACCAAGACAAATAAATTCATTATAGTAGACCACAGATGGGAGACCAGGGGACAAAATAAGAAAATTAAGAAGGCATGCCATCTTGATGTAAGAAACAATCCTTCAGTAATATAGCCTATATCTGTAGCTCAATGTTATTGTGATGGTACCTTGTTAAATTTATCAGTGGTAATTTATTTAATTTCCTTTTCCAGAATTCTTTTATTATTACTGTAAAAAGATATGTTAATAAAAAGGTAATTGTGGGGTTCCACAGAGTCCTGATATGAGGAATACTGTATTGAAACTATTAACATTTAATGTACAAAAATGTATCAATAAATTATTTGAATTTTTTTATATTGATTTACATGCATGCAAACACATGCTTGTTCGTTTTGTTTTGTTTTTAGTGAGGACCTTACAAACGAAGGGCATATGCCGTCCCTCTGGCAGACAAAATATTGCCCTTCTGGCTTTCACGAATCACGAGCTCAATGGCAAGTGAACCCACCTGCATACATATGTCTAACATCACATCAGTTTAGTTTAGTTTAGTTTAGTTTATTTTTTTTTTTTTTTTTTTTTTAATACAGGGTCGTCGTATAGTGTTATGGGTATATCCTTAACATCGGCACCAGTACTCATGTCTTTAAATTTTTGACAATATTAGGGATGCCCATACACTATCGATAGGCTTTTCAATTATATCGATACATCGATAGCATTTTTATTTTTACGATTATCGATTGTTTTTCCGATTATCATCGATTCTATAGTTTTTCCGAAATGCTTTAAGATTTTTTGTTTACGAACTTAGTATAAATATAAATAAAATTATAGTACTTCAATAAAATGTTATAATTTTTGTCCTTTGGACCCTATACCTTTCGCGGGAAAGTTACCGCCAAAATTTAAAACAAATTTTATATGGCTTCTTACCTAGCAAAAGTTTATATGTATTATCATAAATATTTTTAGTATTTATCGTGGTAAAAAAATTGAAGGAAAATTAAAAATATTTTTTATAAAATTATTTCATTGTGCTATGTTCGAAAATGCCATAAAAGAACGATGCCAATTAAAAAGGAATTTAGAAAAATGAATTTAAAAATTTGTTTGTTATGAACCAATCACAACGTTTCTTACATTTCTACGTAGACAAATGAAGGCGTGGCGTTCTTTCGAAAACAGCCTTTGGAAATTTTAAATATTGAAGAGCATATCCTCAATAATTCCTCTATCTATCTGACTTACCGTATGTTAATATATTTATACTGTGTTTATCAGTGGAGTTTATCAATTTGAAAGAAATTAGATTAAAAGCTGATTAGAGTATCTACATCTATGTGATGATATATATTTCATCAATTTTATCTAGAGAGACCGCGCTGCGTATTTTGTTTGTTTACAGTTTTGCGTCAGCCGTCTTAAATTCGGCAAGCACGGGAAATAGCAACCTTAGAGAAATAAGGAAATTCCCTACGATTGGTGTTCATCTCTCACAATTTTGCGCTAAGTTTGACAAAAGCGAGCACAAACTCGAGCACAAATGCAACAAACGAAAACGGCTATAATATTTTTGATTCGATAGTGAGAAAAAATATCGCTATATCGATATATTGGTTGGAAAAAGCCTACAAATTTTTTCGCTAGTATAGGCGTTTTTGCTTTTGCATTTCTGCTTACGAAACGTAAGAAATGCTAAAGTTTTCGTTCGATTATGTCAATTTAAGCACAAATTTAGGAAAAGCCTCACCAAACGTAAGGAATTTCCAAAATTCTGTAAGGTTGCTCTTTCCCGTGCTTACCGAATTTAAGGGAAATGCTTATGAACAAATGTAAATAAACAAGTGTAAATGTAAATAAACAAGTAGGTCGTTAATTTGGTGAAGGTTTGATTCAGGAAATTAGCTTTAAATCTAATTTCTTCGAAATCGATAAACTTCATCACAATAGTTGATCAATTATTTCTAATAAAAACCATTTGTTATTTTTTTTATTTCTGTTTTTTCCAAAACCATGTGTTCTATCACAAGAGCTGATCAAAATATATGTAAACAAACGTTCGATTATGCCCGAAATTCGTGCTAAAACTGTGCTAAAACTGGATTGGCATTTCTTATCGAAGCAATTCGATAATCGCTCAGAAAAACTATCGATGGTCGCACAAAACTTTCGAAAAAATATTATAGGCGTTTTCCATTTTGCACTTTTGCTAACGAAATTTAGGAAAATGCTAAAAAGTCGTTCGATTATGTCCAATTTTAGCACAATTTAGTAAAAATGCAACGAAACGTTAGTAATTTCCTAAATTCCGTTAGGGTTGCTCTTTCCCGTGCTTTAACCAGCGCCGAATTTTAGAAAATGCTAACGAAAAAAATGTAAACCAAATAAGATTGCGGCGTAGTTGTTCGTTGATTTGATGAATTTTTCATTCAAAAAATTTTAACTTTAAATTTTAATTTCTTCGAAATTGACTGAACTCAACACAATAGTGACCAATTATTTGAGAAACAAAAACATTTGTTATTTTTTTTTTATTTTTGTTTATTCCAAAACCACGTGCTCCATTAGAACAGCTGATCAATATTTTTGGTAAACAATCGGTCGATTATGCCGAAATCGTGCTAAAAACTGGATTAGCATTTTCTTATCGAGCGTTAGCACAGATGGCAAAATGGAAAACGCCTTATATATATATATATAATATATATATAGTGAACGTATAATATATATATATAGATATATATATAATATATAAATATATATATATATATATTATATAATATATATAAAATATATATATATAATATATATTTACGACACTTATATAATCTATATTTCATAGTTAATTAAATTTAACAAATACAGTATATATATATATATATTAAGAATAAAATAACTAAATATATATATATATATATAATATATAATATAAGTAGTAGGAAGGGCATATTGGACCTAAAATTTGGCCTTGATTTTCCCGCCCTTTTTGACCTTTTCTGACCGCGACCTTTTTTGAGCTCGAATTTTTACCTGACCTTGACCTTTTTGGGCCTTTACCTTTTTGGGCCTTGACCTTTTTTGAGCCCAAATTTTTTACCTGCCCTTGACCTTTTTGGGCCTTTACCTTTTTGGGACTTTACCTTTTTTTCGACCAACCCTTCCGTCTTCCATGGGTCAATTTTGGCCCACGGTATTTTTCGGCAACACACGCTAATTTTTTGAGAACCCTAATTTTTTTGAGAACCCTAATTTTTGAGAACCCTAATTTTGAGAACCCTAATTTTTTGAGACCCAAATTTTTTGAGAACCCTAATTTTTTGGCAACCCTAATTTTTTGGGCAACCCTAATTTTTTTGGAACCCTAATTTTTTGGCAACCCTAATTTTTTTCGGCAACCCTAATTTTTGCAACCCTTCGAAGAAGGGTTGCGCCAAACGGTTGCGTAAGCAACCGTTGTACGTGTTGCCCCTCTATTTTACGCCCCCCCCTAATTTTTTCGACCATGGGTCAATTTTTGCCCACGGTAATTTTTGATCTTCATTTAGGGGCTTAGCCCTTTTTTTGATGTCTTTACCTTTGTTTGACCATGATATTTCGCCTTGACCTTGCCATATTACCATGGGGTCAGTTTTTGCCCACGTAATTTTTTGCCCCCCCTTTAGGGGCTTAGCACGTTTTTGATGTCTTAACCTTGTTTGACCATGATATTTAGGCCTTTACCTTGCCATATACCATGGGTCATTTTTGACCCACGCCAAATTTTTTACCCACCGTGGCCCACCCGGTCCACATATTTTGTCCTAACGTGAGCGTATGCGTATAGATCTACCTACTTGAAACACCTACACACACACACACACACACACACACACACACACACACACACACACACGCACACTCACACTTATACACACATTCACTATGACACTTATTCACTATAACACTTACATTTTCCCATAGACACTTACGATTACACTTATACACACGCTACAAACACACGTACCAACCGTGGTCTTCCATCGGTCAAACTTTGACCCACGTTATTTTTTGTCCTTCCTTTAGGGACTTAGCCTTTTTTTGATGTCTTAACCTGTTTGACCATGATATTTCACCCTGACCTTGCCATATACCATGGGTCAATTTGACCCCGCAACTTGATGGCTTTGGATGTTCCCAATCATCGAAGAAGTAGCTAGTCATGTTCTATTAGTGATTCTATGAGTATTAGATGAGCTGCCAGGTGAGTGCCAGGTGAGTGCCAGTGAATGCCAAGTGAGTGCGAATGAGTGCCAAGTGAGTGCCACAAGTGCCAAGTGAGTGCCACATATTGCCAACTGAGTTGCCACTTTTTTTCAAGCCTTTTCTAGCCTCCCCTGAGCCTTGAATAGCCCTAAGATGGGTGTCTACCCCTAGTATAAGATGCGTAATCGATTGGTGTTTATTACAAGCTGCTAGGATGCTTCCTACTAAGAGTTAGTCTTTTTCTATCACTTGTAGCCTATATAATATTACTTGCACACACACACACATATCACTTATACACTTATACACAACATTCACTATGACACTTATACACACTATAACACTTATAAGCGCTTACACTTCTCCATAGGCAACTTACATTAAAACATATACACTTACACTCCACACCCAACACACAGATACACTTGACGTTTTTACACTCACACACTTGATATTTTGATGGCTCAACTTTGAGTATGCCTCAACTTTGATGCCGCCAACTTTGATGCCTCAACTTTGATTGCTCAATTTTGATGCCTCAACATTAATGGCCTCAACTTTGATGCACTCAGCATTAATGCCTCAACTTCTTTGATGCTCAACTTGAAGGTTCATCTTGAGACGTCATCTTTTATACCGGGTCTATATGGGATGATTCACTTGATGAAATCATCTTTGATGGATCATCTCTACCCTCCATTAAAGAACAGAGTTAATATTATTGTCTTCACCCCTAGTTCACAAGTTAACCATCAGGGCTCAGCGTGAGCCCCACCCGCAAAGGATGCCACCTGCACCCGCAGGTGCGACCCCCCGCGTCCCCGTCCGCCGCGTTCCCGCCCGCCGCGTGCGCCCGCAGGCGCAATATCCCCGTTCCCGCCCGCCGCGGCGCCCGCAGGCGCAATATTCCCGGCGAATGAAAAAAATATATATATATACTATGAGTCATTCATTTTTATTTCATACTTAAACATTTTTATTAAAAACATTTTCGCGAAGCCTAAAACTGTAACTCATTACAGTCATATTATTAACACATATATTTATTAACATTATTTTTTACTTAACTGTTTACTTAATACTTTAATTATAAATTTTAAAAATTGTATGTAAGGAGAAAAAGCCAGAGTGTCTATATGAGTCATTCATTTTTACTACAGTTGTACGAAATATTTATTAAAAACATGAACTTTACATACCTAAAGCAGTAAATCAGTTAAATCAATAGAGGTGTTACCTAACAACAAAGGATTAGTATGCTTTTTGTTTACTGTTTTACTGCTTTAACTCATGTTTTACTGCTTTAACTTTTTTTTTTTTTCATATGTTTTACTGCTTAACTCACATATTTATTAAACATTACATACCTTAAAGCAGTAAATCATTAAATCAATAGATATGTGTTACCTAACACCAAGGGGATTAGTATGGTTTGATTTACTGCTTGACTGCTTTAAACTTCTGCTTTACTGCTTTAAACTTTCTGCTTTACTGCTTTAACTCACATACTTAATACCTTAAAGCAGTAATCAGTAAATCAATAGAGGTGTACCTAACACCTAAGGGAAATAGTATGCTTTTGTTGTACTGATTTACTGCTTTTAACTTTTCTGCTTTACTGCTTAAAACTTTCTGCTTTACTGCTTTAACTTCTGCTTTACTGCTTTAACTCATATGTTTACTGTTTTAACTCATATTATTATTAACATTATGTTTTTAATTTTGTTTTAATACTTTTTATTTATTTTATTATGATTTTTATTTTATTTTTATTCTTTATATTTTTATTAGTTTTATTATTTTACTTTTATTCTTTTTATTATTTATATTTACTTTATTTATATTATTTTGTATTTTTATACTAATACAGTGCCTAAAATGATGTAGAAGCCAGTAAGCAGATAGAACAAAACGTACATAGCTTGGTTAGAGGGTGTTAGGGGCTGACCTTACTATTTAGTGCTTTAAGGTACGTTAAATATATGTTTTTAATTAATAATTTCATAAATTTTAGTAAAAAGTTATTTGAAAACTTGATAGTTAGAAAATTTATAAACAAAAAGTGATTAACAGTTAATAATAAATCTTGCTCAAAGATAAAGATTGATTTATTATAGAAGTTTAAGAAACTGGAAATAATTTTATTATTTTTGAAGACGTTAATAAAATGTAACGGTGTTTAATTAAAACAAAAAAATGTTTGAATAAATTAAACGTTATAGTAAATCTGTGTGAGTGTAATAAATCTGTGTGTGAGTGTAAGTAAAATCTGGGTGTGTGTGTGTAATAAATCTGTGTGAGTGTAAGGTAAATCTGGTGAGTGTAAGTAAATCTGTTAAGTAAATCTGTGTGTGAGTGCAAGTAAATCGTGTGTGTGTGTGTGTGGTGGTGGTGTGTGTGGTGTGTGTTGCTTGTGTGTGTGTTTGTAAGTGTAAATGTAAGTGGCACTATGGGTAAATGTAATTGTCATAGTAATGTGTGTATAAGTGTCTAGGGGTGTGTGTATATTAAGTGTAAGTGTGTGTGTGTGTGTGTGTGTGTGTGGTGTGTGTGTGGGTGTGTGTGTGCTAAAAAGATAATAACAATAGGCATGAAGTAAATAGCACTAAGTATATTGAAAATAAAAATAAAATAACAATCATAAAATAAAAGTAAAATTAATAAAAGAAATAAAAAGAATTAAAAAGTAAAATAAATAAAAAATAAAAAATTTTAAAAATATTAAAAGGAATAAAATAAAAATAAAAATAAAAAATAATAATAAAAAATTAAATTAAAAATTCTTTTTATTCATTTCAATCAAACATAAGGGTAATAAATTTATTTTTAAAACTTTTAAAACTTCTCAGTTAAACAGTTAAAGCAGAAAGTTAAAGCCAGTAAAGCAGGAGTTAAAAGCAGTAAAGCAGAAAGTAGTTTAAAAGCAGAAATCAGTTTAAACAAAAGCATACATTCCCTTAGGTGTAGGTAACACCTCTATTGAATACTGATTTACTGCTTAAGATCTGTAAAGTATATGTTTAAACAGTAAAGGCAGAAAGTTTTTAAAGCAGTAAAGCAGAAGTTAAAGCAGTAAAGCAGGAACAGCAGTATAAAACAAAAGCATACTAACCCCCCTTGGGTTAGGTAACACATCTATTGATTTACTGATTTTTTTACTGCTTTAAGGTATTGTAATGTTAATAGATATGTGAGTTAAAGCAGTAAAACATATGAGTTGGAAAGCAGTAAAACATGAGTTAAAGCAGTAAAACAGTTTTTTAAAACAAAAAGCATACTAATCCTTTGTTGCAGGTAACACCTCTATTGATGTACTGATTTACTGCTTTTAAGGTATGTAAAGTTCTGTTTTAATAAATATTTCGTACAACTGTAGTAAAATAAAATGATTAGTATATCAGACACTCTGGATTTTTCTTCTTACAACAATTTTTAAAATTGATAAATTTAAAAAGTATTAAGTAAAAAAATAATCGTTAATAAATATATGTGTTAAATAATAGACCTGTAATGAGTACAGTTTTGGGTTCGCGAAAATGTTTTTAATAAAAAATGTTTAAGTATGAAATAAAAATGAATGACTTATAGTATATAGTATATATATTTTTCATTCGCGCGGGAATATTGCGCCTGCGGGCGCAAGCGGCGGGCGGGAACGCGGAATATTGCGCGCTGCGGGCGCACGCGGCCGGCGGGAACGCGGCGGAGGGAACGCGGCGGGTCGCACCTGCGGTGCGAGCTGGCATCCTTTGCGGGTGGGGCTCATGCTGACCCTGGTGGTTAACTGGAACAGGGGTGAAGACATAATTTAACTCTGTCTTTAATGTGAGGTAGAGATGATCCATCAAAGATGATTCATCAAATGATCATCAATATAGACGATCAAGATGAACCTTCAAGTTAGGATCAAAGTGAGGCATTAATGCGAGCATCAAAGTTGAGATCTAATGCTGAGGGCATCCAAGTTGAGCATCAAAGTTGAGGCATCAAAGTTGGGGCATCAAAGTTAGGCATCAAATGAGCATCAAAATATCAGTGGGAGTGTAAAACGTAAGGGTACGTGTGGGGGTGTGAGTGTACAGTGTATAGGTTAATGTAAAGTGCCTAAAAAAAAAAATTGAGAGTGTAAGCGCTGATGAAGTGTCATTAGTGTGTATAAGTGTCATATGAAGTGTGTTAAGATAGTGTGATGTGTGTGTGTGGGTGTGCAAGTAATATATAGGATATACTATAAGTGATAGAAAAAAGACTAACTCATAGTAGGAAGCATCCTAGCAGCTTGTAATATACACCCAATCGATTACGCATACCTTATACCTAGGGTAGACACCCATATTAGGGCTATTCTAGGCTCAGGGGAGGCTAGAAAAGGCTTGAAAAAAGTGGCACCAGTTGGCACTATGTGGCACTCACTTGGCACTATGGCACTCACTTGGCACTCATGCACTCACTGGCATCATTGCACCCTGGCACCACTTGCACTCAACCTGGCACTCACCTGGGCACTCATCTAATACTCATAGAACAACTAATAGAACATCACTAGATACTCTTACGATGATTGGGAACCATCAAAGCCATCAAGTTAGCGTGGGTCAAAATTGAACCATGGTATATGGCAAGGTTAAGGACGAAATATCATGGTCAAACAAGGTAAAGACGTCAAAAAAGGCTAAGTCCCTAGGAAGACAAAAAATTACCGTGGGTCAAATTGACCCATGGAAGACCAAAGGGTTGGTAGTGTGTTTGAACGTGTGTATAAGTGTAAATGTAAGTGTCGTATGGGAAAATTGAGTGTTATAGTGAATAAGTGCCATAGAAAATGTGTGTACTTGTGTGTTGTAAGAGTAATGTGCGTGTGTGTGTGTGTGTGTGTGTGTGTGTGTGTATGTGTGTCTTGTGTGTGTGTATTTGTTCAAGTAAGGATAGATCCATACAAGTCAAGTTAGGAACGAAATATGTGACGGTGGCGCACGAGTGGCCAGACAAGTTAGCGTGGGTCAAAAATGACCCATGGTATATGGCAAGGTAAAGCCCGAAATATCATTTTCCAAACCAAAAAAAAAAAAAAAACCCCCACCAAAAAAGCCCCAAAAAAAAAAAAAAAAAAAAAAAAAAAAAAAAAAAAAAAAAAAAAAAAAAAAAAAAAAAAAAAAAAAAAAAAAAAAAAAAAAAACCAACAAAAAAAAAAAACAAAAAAAAAAAAAAAAAAAAAAAAAAAAAAAAAAAAAAAAAAAAAAAAAAAAAAAAAAAAAAAAAAAAAAAAAAAAAAAAAATCATGATTCCCAAAAAAAAAAAAAAAAAAAAAATATTTTCCCCCAAAAAAAAAAAAAAAAAAAAACCCAAAAAAAAAAAAAAAAAAAAAAAAAAAAAAACCCCAAAAAAAAAAAAAAAAAAACTCCAAAAAAAAAACCCCAAAAAATTAAAAAAAAACCCACCCCACCCCCCCAACAAAAAAAAAAAAAAAACATGTAAAGTTTCTAATAACGGCTAAGCCCCTAAAGGGTGGGCAAAAATTACCGTGGCAAAAAATTAACCCATGGTATATGGCAGTATCAAGGGCCGAAATATCAAGGTCAAAACAAGGTAAAGACATCAGAAAAAATATGGCTAAGCCCCTAAGGAAGATCAAAAATTACCGTGGCCAAAAATTGACCCAGGGTCGAAAAATTAGGGGGCGGAAGCGTAAAATAGAGGGGCAACACGTACAACGGTTGCTGACGCATCCGTTTGGCGCAACCCTCTTCGAAGGGTTGCAGAAAAATTAGGGGTTGCCGAAAAAAATTGGGTTGCAAAAAATTAGGGGGTGCCAAAAAAATTAGGGTGCCCAAAAAATAGGGTTGCCAAAAAATTAGGGTTTTCAAAAAATTAGGGTTCTCAAAAATTATGGTTCTCAAAAAAATTAGGGTTTCTCAAAAAAAATTAGGGTTCTCTAAAAATTAGGGTTCTTAAAATATACCGTGGCCATAAATTGACCCATGGAAGACGGAAGGGTTGTTCGAAAAAAAGGAAAAGTCCCAAAAAGGTAAAGGCCCAAAATGTTCAAGGTCAGGTAAAAAATTTGGCTCAAAAAAGGTCAAGGGCAAGAAAGGTCAAGGCCCAAAAAGTCAAGGTCAGGTAAAATTCGAGCTCCAAAAAGGTCGCGCGTCATATAGATATCTCTATAATAATGGCGGAAAATCAAGGCCAAATTTAGGTCGCAATATGCCCTTCCTACTACTATATATATATATATAATTAATTATAATATTATTATATAATATATATATATATATATTTATATAATATATATATTATGTTATATATATTAATATAATATGTATATAGTATAATAATAATATAATATAATATATATATATAAATATATTATATTAGATTAATAATATATAAATAATGATATATATATATATATATATATTATATTATAAGATATATAATATTAGATATATATATATATATATATATATATATATATATATTTATATATATATATATATATATATAATATATATATATATATTATATATATATATTATATTATAATATATATATATATATATAATATCATATATAATATAATATATATATATATATATATATATAGATATATATATAATATTTATATATATATATATATATATATATATATATATATATATATATATATCAAAATTTACCTTATCTAAGTTGGTGCAACTTTTAAAAAACCCGTTCCTTCCCGATAGAAAGAATACATAAAAGCTTTGTAACAACGTTGCCAGTTTTTAAAAGAAATCTAAAGAAAAGTCTGAGACGATGCAGGCCGTGACATTTTATATTTACTAGGCAATTATGATGGTAGTTTTTACGGAAATTAAATTCCGAGAAATATAAATTAAAAATATCTTGTTCAATATGATTTATTTCTTTTATCAAATTTATTTGTAAATAAGGTTATATGCAGTTATTTATATAAATATATTATATATATAGTATAATATATTTATGCTTCCTATTTATATATAGATTTAAATATTTACAATGTTTATTTATTAAGTACAGGGGGTCCCTGGGGGGTGGGTATATATATATATATATATATATATATATATATATATATATAATAATATGATATATATATATAATATATATTATATATATAAATTATATAAATATATAGTATATTATAATATATATATATATATATATATATTATATATATATATTAATAACTGCATTATAACCTTATGTTACAAATAAATTGATAAAAAAAAATAATTATATTGGAACAAATAAATTTAATTTAATTTCCGTTTTAAAAAACTACCCATCAAATTGCATAGTAAATAAAATGTCACAGGCCTGCATCGTCTACAGACTTCTTTCAGTTTTCCTTTGAAACTGGCAGCGTTGTTACAACTTTTATATTTTATTCTCTTTTCCGGATGTAAGGAAAGGGTTTTTTAAAAGTTGCAAGCAATGTATAGATAAGGTAAAATTTTGATATATATATATAATATATATATATATATATATATATATATATATATATATATATATATATATATATATATATATATATATATATATATAATTATTATATTATTATATATAAATAATATATAATATATAATTTATATATATAATTATATAGATATATATAATATATTATATATATTAATAATATATAAAATATAATATAATCATATATATATATATATATATTATATATATATAGTAAATATATATATATATAATATATATATAGTAATATATATATATATATATATAATATATATATATATAGATATATAGAATTATAGATATATATATATATATATATAGATATATATATATATATATATATATATATATATATATATAAGTAGTATGAAGGCATATTGGACCTAAAATTTGGCCTTGATTTTCCCGCCCTTTTTGACCTTTTCTGACCGCGACCTTTTTTGAGCTCGAATTTTTACCTGACCTTGACCTTTTTGGGCCTTTACCTTTTTGGGCCTTGACCTTTTTTGAGCCCAAATTTTTTACCTGCCCTTGACCTTTTTGGGCCTTTACCTTTTTGGGACTTGACCTTTTTCGACCAAACCCTTTCCGTCTTCCATGGGTCAATTTTGGCCACGGTATTTTTTGGAAAACCCTAATTTTTGAGAACCCCTAATTTTTTGGCAGTTGAGAACCCTAATTTTTTGAGAACCCTAATTTTTTGAGAACCCTAATTTTTTGAGAACCCTAATTTTTTGAGAACCCTAATTTTTTGGCAACCCTAATTTTTTTGGCACCCTAATTTTTTGGCAACCCTAATTTTTTTCGGCAACCCTAATTTTTGCAACCCTTCGAAGAAGGGTTGCGCCAAACGGTTGCGTAAGCAACCGTTGTACGTATCCCCCTAATTTTACGCCCCCCCTAATTTTTTCGACCATGGGTCAATTTTTCCCACGGTGATTTTTTGATCTTACATTTAGGGGCTTAGCCCTATTTTTGATGTCTTTACCTTGTTTGACCATGATATTTCGGCCTTGACCTTGCCATATACCATGGGTCATTTTTTGCCCACGGTAATTTTTGCCCACCCTTTAGGGGCTTAGCACGTTTTTGATGTCTTTACCTTGTTTGACCATGATATTTAGGCCTTTACCTTGCCATATACCATGTG
>JABUQX010123569.1:20000-25000 GCA_015478945.1 Trachelipus rathkii | reverse complement strand
TCGATACTACTAATAGATATATACTATATATACTATATATATACTATATATATATATAATATAGTTATAATATATATATACTGTAACTATAATATATATATATATTATTATTAACTTGAATCTATATAGCATATATACGTAATATATATATATATATTTATTATATATATATATATACTATATATATATATATATATTATATATATATATACTCATGTATTATATATATATATATATACTATATATTATATATATATATATATATACATGTTCGTTACACCTAAAATATATATATATATATAATAATATACAATACATAATATATATATAGATATATGTATATATATATATATATATATACTATACTATACATTTATATATATAATATTATATATTTATAATATCAGTTACCATACTATCTATTCTGTACTTTTAACTTCTAATAGTAAATATATAGTATTTAAAAAGAGATATTTGTTTAAGTATATATTATATATAGATATATTGTATATAGTATAACTCATTATACTATTATATACTTTCAGCTTGAAACCCAACCCTACTCACGGCAGAGCACCTATTTCAAGGAGGGGTTTGCTACTCATTTTTTACGTCTGAGTAGCGTAGCCTAAGCCTAGAGAGAGAATAACTAACATTTTCCCACCCGACCAGTTACGAAACTCGGTCTCTCGCTTTGTTGGGCGATTGCTCTTCCACAGAGCTACCTTGAGCTGGCATAACTTATAAAAAAAAATACATCAACATCACAGATACCATAATGCAATTATCTACTAACATACATTCATACATACATACATACATACATACATACATACATACATACATACATACATACATACATACATACATACATACATACATACATACATACATACATACATACATACATACATACATACATACATACATACATACATACATACATACATACATACATACATAACAAATTCAGTTTAAAACAATAGCGTTCACCAAAAAAAAAAGTTAAAATTTTTTTTACCTCTTTTCTAGGTGACAATAAATCTTATTATTTTTAAAATTATTTTTAAAGAAAAACTTATTCTCAATTTATCGTGAAAAAAAAACTCTCCAAAGCTTAAATAATTAATCACTGTTATAATAAATAAGATAGTTTGCTAATAAATACTTACTTTTAGTGATTTTAATACCCAAGAGTTTGTTTCATTTTCCCAGTATACTTCAGAATGAAAACTTCCTGTCAACGAAGGCTTGCCATTTACTTGCTTATCTAAGAAATAATTGTAATTAAATGGAGAGGTGTCACACATAGCTGCGCCTCTCAAATGAGTCCAAACCTTTTCTTCAAACTCGCATGGGACACAGAAATAGTATGAACCGAGACAAGCAATGTCTGACCATTCCGCTGCTACAGGGCCATTTAACATTACTATGCAATTTTCAGCTCCTCCACCATTAGGTCCATTACCTCTCCAAGGACCAATCCACTTTATAGGAGTAGACGTTTCCAAATACATCCATTCAGATTCAACTTCCTTGTCACTTGCCCCTAACCATAAGTAGGACCTTCCAAAATTACCAGAACAATAGTCAGCATGTTCAGCAGATTCCTCGTACAAAAGTTGGTTCTCAGCTTCATTTTTAGGAACCGCAACTCTTCCACCAAGGACCTGTGAGAAATTAAAATGCCTTTATATGATGGGACAATCCTTAAACCATTAGATTACTCAACTAAGATTTCATAATACACACATACCCGACAAAAGTTAATAGACTCCTGTAAATTTAGTCTAATAGGAAAAATGACGGTATTCCTACTTTCCGTCAAACACAATTCACTTCTGTTCAAGAAGATCCATTCAGCCTCTCCGTTGAGCTTCCATTCAGACGAGGACCAAGGAAGTGTATCGCCTTCCACAATGCTGCTGCAGGAAGCCACCTAATACATTATTATTATTATTATTATTATTATTATTATTATTATTATTATTATTATTATTATTATTATTATTATTATTATTATTATTATTATTATTATTATTATTATTATTATTATTATTATTATTATTATTATTATTGTTGTTTTATTAGATTATTATATTATTATTATTATTATATTATTATATTAATTATTATTATTATTATTTTATTATTATTATTATTTTATTAGTATTATTATTTATTATTTTTGCAAGATTTTTCTAAATTCCTAAAAACCTTCCTAACATTTTCATTAATTTTCTTTAGGACAATTCTTGAATAAAACAAAGTAATTGCCTTCTGAAATAATCCAAGCTTTCGTCCGCTCACGGTGGACATTTTCAAGGATATGACTTTTTTTATTACTACAAAATTTAGATTCTAAAATATTTCAAATACAGAACAATAAGTAAGATTAAAACTAAAATTTAAAATATACGAAAAACAAATGTGAAGTTGATAATTTAGATTGTGTCTTTTTTCTTTTCTTTCTTCTATGTAAAAATATTTAGGTAATCGGACATTTCGTTATATTTTATATAACGAAAAACTTGTTTTTCGTATATTTTAAATTTTAGTTTTAATCTTACTTATTATATTTGTAATAATTGTAATATTTTAAATTTAATTTTTGTTTCGTTCAAAAAACAGTCATATCCTTAAAAATGTCCACCGTGAGCGGACGAAAGCTTGGATTATTTCAGAAGGCAATTACTTTGTTTTATTCAAGAATTGTCCTAAAGAAAATTAATGAAAATGTTAGGAAGGTTTTTAGGAATTTAGAAAAATCTTGCAAAAATTATATTAAGACAAATGCTGATTTATTGTTTCTATTATTATTATTATTATTATTATTATTATTATTATTATTATTATTATTATTATTATTATTATTATTATTATATTATTATTATTATTATTATTATACATATTTTCATCATTTTTCCTTTGTCTAATTTTGTTATACTCAAAAATCATATTAGGAAAGGAATTTATTATTATTATTATTATTATTATTATTATTATTATTATTATTATTATTATTATTATTATTATTATTATTATTATTATTATTATTATTATTATTATAATTTTAATATTGATATTGTTGATGTTGACGTTGATATTGAATTTCATATTGTTGATGTTATGTTAATTTTGATATTGATTTTGATTTTAATGTTAACTTTTATATTAATTTTTTTTATATTGATTGATTTTGTTATTGATATTAATTTTGATAATGATTATTTAGACATAGACTTTATGTTGAACACATTAACAATAGTTATCAAAAGATAATTAGAATATTATGTATAATTATTTTTATATAAAATCAAAAAAATATTTATAAGAGGAATATTATTTATTGGATTTTTTTTTAGTTTTAAACTAATTAATTATATTTACATTTTTTTTATTGAGTGAGCTTTATGGGATGCCTTTATGATGGCAACCCTGTTCATAAGTGAACTAACCTCCATGACTTCATCTGGTGTCAACTTTTTTGACCAAAAGTTGAGGTCAGTTAATTCTCCACTGTAACTTTGATCTCGCTGGAATGATCCACCGATGGAATCTTGTTCCTGACCTGAAAAAAAATTGTTCAGAATAATAATAATGATAATTCAGAATAATAATAATTGATGAATAATAATAATATAATAATAATAATAATAATAATAATAATAATAGATAATAATAATAATAGAATAATAATAATAATAATAATGTAATAATTAATAATAATACATGATAATGATAATAATAATAATAATACATAATAATGAATAATAATAATAATAATTAATCAATAATAATAATAATAATAATAATAATAATAATAATAATAATAATAATAATAATAATAATAATAATAATAATAATAATAATAATAATAATAATAATAATAATAATAATAATAATAATAATAATAATAATAATAATATTCAAATATTAAAAATTTTTAATATGGTATTCTTTTAATAGAATAATAAATAATCAATAATAATAAATAATAATAATTAAATAATAATAATAATATAGAAATTCTATGTCAGCTTTTGTTTTAAGATAAGTTTTACTTTTAACTTCCAGTTCCCTAAATATTTTCTTCGTATTTTCATTTAATTTTCTTAATGCTCGTCTAGAAGATAGATATGTGGGGAGTAAGAGGCCATATTATATTATTTTAGTTCTTGACGGCTTCGTCTCCGTAAACCTCGGAACATCTCAGAAGTTTCGATTCCAACATTTTGAATGAATTATTTAAAAGCACATTATTTTGGTTGGAGGTTCGCACGCAAAATTTGGGTTGAAAATTTTAGCATTTCATATTAAATGGTTTACTTTAAGTGACAATACGTTGAACATTTTATGTTAATGTCTGGTTTTAGATGTTTTTATGTAATAAGCCTCAAGCTATTTTCAGTTTATTGAGCTTCGCTATGAGGAGTGATAAAATTTTTTAAAATTTCAGTATTGTTACACTCCTCATGTGCCGAAGTTTCAAAAACTGGAAAATAGCTGAGGCCTTATTACATAAAACATCTAAAACCAGACATGAACATAAAATTCAACGTATTGTCACTTAAATTAAATATTATAAAATGCTGAAATAATCTAAAATAATTAATAGCGTTCCAATTTTGGTATTTTTTAATTCAGGATATATAATTCATTCAAATGTTAGAATCGAAAACTCTGAAGCATATCCAGGTTTACGGACGAAACCGCGTCAGAAACATATAAATATAAATATGCACCTTACTTTCTTTGCAAACTATTTTCTAAAACTAGTATAGAAAACTTAATGAAAATCAGAAAGAAAATTATTTAGGGAACTGAAGTTAAAAGTAAACTATATAATAATAATAATAATAATAGATAATAATAATAATTAAATAATAAAATTAATAATACATAATAATAATAATAATAATAATAATAATAATAAATTAAATAATAATAATTAATAATAATAATAATAATAATAATAATAATAATTAATAATAAAAATT
>JABUQX010123569.1:2500-12500 GCA_015478945.1 Trachelipus rathkii | reverse complement strand
CAAAGAAGCATCAACCCATTTCATTACAGTTTGCGACACAAACTGGTACAAATGTTTCCTCGTGCGATGGCAGAGGGGCCCAGTTAAACGAAGACTTGAAGAGGGTACACAGACACGAAGAAAGGTAGGGAGAACTCAGAAAAGGAAAGACTCAAACAATATTAATAAAAAAACAATATGCTATGGAACGGTATAGTGGGCTCCTTTCCAATACGATTAATGTGCTGCACTACCTCTTCAAGATTTTATAGAATATATATATATATATATATATTATATATATATAATATATATATATATTATATATATATATTATTATATAATAATATATATTAATCATATATTATTATATATATATATAATATATTATATTATGATATATATATATTAATATTAATATTATATATATATATAATATCATATATATATAATAATTATATATATTTATATAATATAATATTATAATATAATATATATATATATATATATTATATATATAATATAATATATATATATATAAAAATATATATATATAATAATATATATATATATTATATATATATATATATATTTATATATAATATATATATAATATATAAATTATATATGCATTAACTCATCTTTCTAAGTCGTTACATCTACTTTGATCTAACAAATTCAACAAATTAAATAATGCGAATGTAACAAACATATTTTAAATTCTGTAATATATATATATATTATAATATATATATATATATTTAATATATTTATATATTTATATATATATTATATATATATATATAATAATATAAATAATATATAATATATATATATTATATAGTATATTATATATATATTATATATTAATATATATATAAATATATATATATATATATATATATATATAATAAAGTCTAAATATCTGATAATATATATATATATATATATTATATATATATATATATATATATATATATATGAGAGAGGAAAAAAATGTTGGAATTCTTCGTAACATGGAATTGCCTTCTGCGAAAAAGGGTTTTGGTAGCTGGAGTTAAATACTCTTTGTTATTTGGTCGTTAATGTCAACAAACACTATTGCTTTTCTATCATTGAATTTATTTAGACACTTTTCTTTAGCATCTCTTAAATAAACGCAAATTTTTTTTTTCTTTTTTAGCAATTGGTGATAGAATTTTTCATATGAATTGAATACATAATTAAATAAATAAAACTCAGAACTTAATATTAAAACCAGTAAATGAATGCAATATATTGCTAAAATACAAAAAAGGCGAAATATTTTACGTACTGCGTAAAAAAAAAAAAAAATTAATTTGCAAAAATTTCTAAAGATCTCTTTTTACACTATGATTTCGTAACATATCTGTTGGCTATAGTCTTCGCGATTTGTAAAGTAGCCTACGCCTTTAAGTGCGATAAAATAAAGTTCCGGTTAGTTGGACTGAAAGAAAAGAATTTGGGATTTTTTCACACATTTGAGAGGCTTCAACTTTCTTAACAAAAGACGTCAGCCATTTTTTTTATACTTCATTACTATTTTCAATAAAATAAAATAAAAAAAAAATAAAATAAAAAATGAATATTATAAAAACGAAAATTTATAAATTATGAAATGAATATAATAGCGCTAAGATATTATATATATATATATAATATATATATATAATTAGTTATATATAGGTTATATATATATATTATATATATATAATTATATGATATATATAAATATATATATATATATATATATATATATATTCTTTATAATTATTAAATCTATTCATTTACTAATATTAGTACAGTGAATATTGTTGCAAGGTTACAAAGCAAGCTCTTATAAAGAAACAATAAATCACTTTTAAGGTCATATGCATATATTATGAAAGAATAATAATAGATAGATAGATAGATAGATAGATTAGATAGATAGATAGATAGATAGATAGATAGATAGATTAGATGAAGATAGATAGATATATTGTATGTACATCTTTAAAAGTGACAAATAAATATCCAAGTGATTAGACCTATTTAAAAGAATAAATATTCGAGGGTGACGAAAAAATTCTTCAATTATTTACACGATTCAAACAAGAAAGAATTTATTATCCTTTATTTGTTTGTTTTTTGTTTCTTTGTTTTAAATCTTTATGTATACCTCATTTTGATTGGGATTTGGTAAGTAAAATAATGGACTTATTTGCATATTGTTTTACACAAATTTATATAATTTTTCACTATATATATTATATATATATATTATATATATATATATATATATATATAATATTCAGATATATATAGTATATTATATATATATATATTATATATTATAATATATAATATACATATATATAATATATATATATATTTAATATATATATATTATATATTATATATATAATATATTATATAATTATATATATATATAGGATATATTATATATATATATATTATACTTATATAAGTACTATATATAATTATATATATATGATATATATATTATATAATATAATATATAATATATATAATATATATATATATATAATATATATTATATATATACTATATATATATATATATATATATCATATAATATGATATATAATATTAATATATTAATATATCAAACTTTACTTTAGAACATGCATTTTAGTAGAGAACAACAAATGCTACGCTAAAACATATGACATCTAAATCAATACATCTGTGCAGACATTAAACGAAATTATGAAGTGTTTTAAGCCATAGAAGTATAATATTATATTATAATATATTATAATATATATTATATATATATAATATATATATAGATATAATATTATCATATATATATATAGATATAATATATAACAAGTGTAACCACACTAACCTAAATATAACTGACCTAACCATTAACCTTTAACCACTAAACCTAACCTAACCTACCTAACCTACCTAACCTTAAACTAACCTAAAATAACCTAACCTACCTAAACCTAACTTACCATAACGAAAAATAATTTAAGATTATTTATATATAATATATATATAATATATATATAGTATATATAATATATATATTATATTAATAATATATATATAATATCAAAACCCTACAACAATGTGACATCCCTTGAATTAATGGACACTTTATGATTTTTAACAGCCATTGGTTTCATTCTATGCTCGTCGATGTTAAAATTTTAGGAATATACTATTTAACGAAGATATTTTCAGTTTACCCAAACTGTTTAAAGCCATACCAACTCATACCGTTTTCAAAAATTACCGAAAATACCCTTAATCCAACGAATGACCTGAAATATATTAACCTATTAAAATGGTAGAGCTAAGAAAGTTGGTCACGCATATTTACTTTACCATATTAAGTTTATGAGAAACTTCTGCGTTGCATTTGTTTGCGTAGAGTATAATTCGCGGTCTTCATATTATATTAATATATATATTATATAATAAGATATATATATATATATATAATATATATATATATTATATATATTATTATAATATATATATATATATATATATATATATATATAGTATTATATATAATATATATATAGTAATATATGTCATGTGATAGGGGGAGTAGGGGTATATTAGGTGATAGGTAGGTATATTAATAAGTATATATATAATTATATATATATATATATATATATATATATATAATAATAATATATTATATATATATATATAATATATATATATATAATACATTAATTATATATACTATTATATTATATATATATATTATATATATATAATATTTATATTATTATTATATATATATGTTAAAATAGATATAATATATTATTATATATAATTATTATAAATATATATATACTTATAGTATATATATATATATTAGACCGGTCCAAGCTTACATAGTAAAAAATTATTTTTGACTTTCTTATCGGCCATTGGCCAAAAGTGTAGCACTTAGTAAAAAAGGACCCTAAAGTTCAATCTCGATCGAAGTGGTTAACCCGCTCCAGCATTTGGCCTAAACGTTTGGGAAAATTTGCATTTTTTACAAAATTTGCACATTTTTAGCGTTTGCTGGACAACCGTAATAGGGAGGAAGGAAAATAAGGGCTCATTTTAAAGCTGATAATATTAGCTTTAAAGTGAGCACCTACTTTTTGCTCTAGGTATTATAGTTCAGCAGATATAATGTCAGGGTCTATTCTTCAGATCATGTAGGCTAAAATAGGATCTGTTTTTTGTTGTTCTTTTCTTTTTTATTATACGCAAGATTTCAATCCGAAGTGTATGCAAATAATTTGCATTGGTATTTTCAGATTGTTACCCAGTTTATTAATTTCCAACAGATTTTTAATTTGCTAATCTATTATAATTTTTATTTTACTTTTTTATTTTTTGTTATAGTATGCGTCCCCGTCACTTCAACCGGTGTTCGCTGTTCGTGCCAACCAAGATTATTCTAGTGGATATCCATCTCATCAAATAACAGGGAAGTAAACTGCCATCAAATAAGCCAGTTTGAGTAATATTTTACAATATGCGTCAAGTTGGTTTGAACTAGGAACCGACCGGGGCCCCGGCCCCGGCCCCGGCCCCGGCCCCGGCCCCGGCCAAAAAGTCAGAAAAACGGGGCTTCTACCGAGTTAACTGATAAATTTACCGCTTATAATAATAGAGGTAAAAATCAAACAAAATAAAAAAAATATTTAATTCCATTGCATAGGTTTGTTATAAATTGATGCAAAATATATAAACATACCTAAATTTAACTTTCAATTTTTTTTGTAGTTTACCATGTTTCAAATTTAAAAATTTGAGGCAAATTATATTTTCCGAGTTAACATAAACAAATTAAATTTGATATATCAAACGAATTCGGAAAAGGAATAAGTATAATTATATATAAATATTAAATATATTTATTTATTTTAAAGTAAATATCTTCAAAAAAAAATATTTTCCAAAATCTCTTTTCAAAATTATTTTTTTAATTGAATTAAATTATATATATATATATATATATATATTATAATAATATATATATATATATATGATATTATAATATATATATATATATATATATATATATATATTATATAGATAATATAATATACATATATATATATAATATATATATATATATCATATATTATATTATATAAATATATATATATATAATATATATATATTATATATGTATATATTATATATATATTATATATATATATATATATTAATATTATATTATATATATATATATATATATATAATATATATTATATATATATATATAATATTATAGATTATATATATGAATAATAAAGTATATTTTATATATAATATATATATATATATTAATATATTTATATATATATATATACATATATATTAATATATATATATATATAAATAATATATTATATATAATATTACATATATATTATATAATATATTATATATATAATATTATATATATATATATATATATATTATATAATATATATATATATATTTTTATAATATATATATATATATATATATTACATATTATATATATATATATATATAATATAATATATAATATATATATTTTATTATATAATATAATTATATATATTATAATATATATATATATATATATAGTATATATATACTTTAGAGAGGAAGCCCTTGAATTTCTTTTTTAGTATTATGCTTTACTATCACTTCATTTTATTACTAAATGTACACAAATTAAAAAGCATTGTTTAAAAAACATAATAATGAAAAATAAATTTTAAAAGGAAAGCTAATTTTCGTCCCGACACGCGAGACCACTTCAGCTAAGGCGACTGGATTTCTTCTTATCTTCATCAGTTCAAGTGTGTTTCAGTTGGTTTGCTATTTTCTTCATGGTGTTGTTGAAATATTTTTTGACTGTTTTCAAGATAATTCATTTTGTATAAATCTATCTTAATCCACCGGGAATGCTTATTGTAGTTGACATATTATAAAAGCAAAAAGATTCTATTGATTTTGCGCATGGGTTCGTGTGGGCTGTGAGTGATATTTCTGATCATCTTTAAATTGTTGATATTGATAGAGTGGCCTGTGTTACGCCTATGACTTGATAAAGCTGAATTTATGCTGTCCTTTTGCAGGTCATCTGTATGTTGATTTTTTCTTCTTTGCAAATCTATGGTTTCACCTATATATGTTTATTGCAAGTATTGCAGGGGATGTGTGATATATACAGCTTTGGGGAGATTTTCTTTTCGTTTTGGGGTTTTGAGAATGTTTTTTAAGGTGATATTGATGGAATTAGGGTAATATTTTTTGGTAATATTGGTTTTAACGAATATAATGGTAATTGAAGAATTGGTAAAAAGAGTATGTGCTATTTTTCGGGGAAAGTGCTATAGTACCCTCTTTTTTGCCTTTTTTAAATGCTTTGTGATGAAAACTCAGGATAGTAAAGTAATTTGAAAGTATTGTGGATGTATTTAGTTTTCTTGTGCTAGAAGAGGGGGAGAGCACATACGAAAGGCACGGAAAAAATAGAAGCATGACAGAACAGCTAATTTGTTTGGGACTATCGAAAGCCACGGTAAGTGGATAGAATGTTTTGTTTTCTATATATATTTTACATTACAATTTATTGTTATTACATGTAATTAAGGACGAGGAAGCGCATAGAGTTGTGAAAGATTTCTATCTTATACTACTGAAGGATCGAATAGAAGGTTAATATATCAGACTCATTAGGTGTGTTGTGTAGGGAGGAGACAAAAATGTCATCTTACATATCTAATCGCATAAACTATTGTTTATAAAGGTGGGGTAAATAATGATAAAATTCTGTTCATATCCATATATAAGTTACTGATAGGAGACATGATCCCCATACCCAGGCCGAAAGTTTGTTTGTAATATTTACCATTAAAATGAAAGGGAGTTATGTTAAAATGAGAGATTAATGAGCTGTTTAATATATGAAAACGGGGAAGGCCAATCTCTCATTACAACAACTTCTTTCATTTTAATGGCAAATATTACAAACAAACTTTCGGCCTGAGTAGGGGATCCCCACTGTCTCCCATACTCAGTAACATATATATGGAACTAACTGAACTTCAGAGAAGCTGCGAACTTAACCTTAAGAGAGGTCACATTATTCTGGGCGAAAGCTAAAATACCAACTCAAATGGCAAAACATGCCATCAATAAAGTGGAAAAATTGTATAAAGAATGGTCAAATATACAAAAGAGCTTTTCACGGAATTCCAAAATTCAAGAAGACGTCGAACTGCATTTAAATCTAAGCAGAAGATCTATCTTGACATATGCTGCTAGATGCTGTATCACAAAAAAAAAAAAAAAAATTAACTAAAAACAGAAGATATTCAATTTCTCGAATTACAACGACAGAAAGGACGTCCAGGCTGCATGGTTGGTGTTGATTTAAAGTTGGCAAGGCTTGAAGAAAGGAAAGCTGCAGGCGAAAGCCAGATTGGAGGAAATGCTAGAGCAAAGAACGAATCTATACAGCAAACCCAAAGAAAAACTAATTATTTTTTTTTTTAATGTTTAAATAATTTTTCCATTATTATTATTACTCAATTACTCATCTTTTGTCGTGACATAAATTCAACTCTCCTTTAACAGAAATGAACGAAAAAAAATTCATCTCAATTTCAATTACCTATTTTTTTCTCTCACGTTACTCTTCCACAGTAAAAACGAATTAAGACTTTATTCGGCATCTGATTCAGAACTATCAGAAGAAGAAACCGATGGAACATATATACCTCTTCTGTTTTGACATTGAAGATCATGTCCGGAATCAGGAACCAGGCTGATGCTGAGGCATGTCTTCTCGTCACCAAAGAAAAAAGAAACGCCAGTGGAACTCAGTGTTCACTGAAAACTATCCATGTTACTGACAATGCACATTTCGGACAGAACGCCACGCTAATGATTATTGCAACAAGCTGATGGCGTTAGATGTCAACACTTTGAAAAAAAAGAATAATGTTGAGCCGCAGCCAGACTACTAGAAGACGTAGAATTCATCAGGCAACAAGAGCAGATAAAATAAAAAATAAATTCAAAATAAGGAAATTGGAGGAACAGGTGTACACGGATGTAAGATGTTACCAAAACATTCTCAAGAAAAAAATGTAGAGGGTTGGCCATTTCTTTGGACAATGCGAGAGAGGAGCAGGCTTTTAGGTTGTACCAGCCTTTAGAGAATCAGTTACAGGAGTCATTCCCAGTCAAAAGCATGTAGCAAAAGTTTAAGACTGGAGGCAGTAGCGGATCACAATTTAATAGCAATGGGTTTCGACACTACACGGCAAACAGGGTCATGAGTAAGGGCCCATGCACTCTGCCTGAGAAAGCTTAGTGAAAAACCTGTTATATTTGGCCTGTCACCATCATATTTTGGAGGTGATCCTAAAAGCACTCGATTGCACAATGGGGTAACCACTGCCGTCCCAACCAGAAATATTCAAAAGATTCCAGGTCTCTTGTCTAATATAGACCAGACTCAGTACAAAGTAGGAATGTGGACCAAGATAATGCAACAACCTATATAAAATATCAAGACGAAGGATAGGGGCTTTCTGCAAAGTGAGCAACGAAGAACATACCAAGAGATGATTATCCTAGAACTACTTCAACCTTATGTTTGATTTTCATGAAAAGTCCTCAGAGAGAATGTAAAATTTAGGCTCCTGGAGCATTCAAGTCACCGCCCGATGATGGCAAAAGCCATTTAGCACTTAAAAATATTTTTTTTACCAAAATTTTTATTCAATTAACAGAAGCAGAATACAACTCGTTGAGGGACATCAATTTAATTTATTATGTATTATTATATAGTATAAAATGAGAATTTTACTGATTACCAATGCTATACAGCTCCCAAAAACTCAGATTGAAATTTATCAAAGATACATTCAAAATACGGAGAAATTGACAAGTATTTGAGAAAGTTTACCAGAAGTATTCTTAAATCATTTCATATCAAGGTAACCAGACCCAGAGCAGTTGAATATTTGCCTTTATATTGATGAAAAGTCTGGAAAGTATATTAAAAAAAAGAAAAATGCCGAAAGATTTTCATTATAAGTGATAAGATGGATGAATTGTCAGAGATTGTGCGTGTGAAATAAACAATGAAATGCGTGAAGATAACTATTTCAAGGAGAACCTGTCTTTTCATAACCTGAACAAAGCCTGAGCTTTTTTTTGAAAAATGTAACATATCCATTTAACTTTCTACATGAGATCCCAGTGGTCTGGAAGACAATTTAATAGAATATTGAAAGCTTTGGCCTGGTGACACCATTTAAAAGCTGTAATGACACCTGCAGAATGGGAGTATAAACTTATTCAAAGATTACCAGCCAACCTTACACACGACGGAAGATCAAAGACAAATACTCCTCCAGTGTGGGTATCGGAATGTCGCAATCTTTATCCCGACACATCTAGGACAACTTTGTCGACAAGCTTGTAATGCTCTTTAAATCTTTAAACTTTTTTGTACTATTTTCCTCTTTTCTAGGTTTTTCTTTTGTAAATTAACTAAAAATAAAATTATACTTGAACTTTTTGGGAAAGGACTGATGAAAATAATATAAGAATACTTTTTAATTAATTTCGTACTCTTTAAGTTTCAGGCTAATGAACCAAGTAATCAGATAATGTATAAAAAAAAATGCCCTTATTTACGCCTACTGACCTGAATAGCACCTAAATATTTCAGGTGATATCTGCTAAACTCATTGTACCTAAACAAAAGTAAGTGCTCATTTACGCTATAGTAATCAGCTTAAAATAGTTCTTCATTCCTATCACACTATAAACGGTTCTCCTCAAAAGCTAAAAATGGTGAATTTTTTTGCCGAAAACGGCCATTTTTCCCAGTAAAAGGACTTAACCTGTATTTCAAGAATATCTTCTCGAATTTTTATACAAGAGTAACAAGAAAGATACTCGTTTAAAAGCTAAAATACCA
>JABUQX010123568.1:22500-28540 GCA_015478945.1 Trachelipus rathkii | reverse complement strand
TATGTAACATTGTTTTTAACTATTAATATGAGCTTATACTAAATAGACTAATTACATCCAGAATATAGATAATGTACAATTGAAACTTAATATATTACCTTATACGTATATCAGATAACTCTCACATTAAAAAGCTATTATTAGCTACATGAGCGTTAAAACGGTTATCATTATTCACTATATAACCATACACCACTATATATATTATATATATGTTACCCATATATAATAATATATATATATAATATACTACTCCCCCATATATTATATATATATATATAAATAACAATATACTACTCACTATATATATATATATATAGTAATATATCTATATTATATATAGTTATATATATAATACACGCTATCTATACACTACTATCACTCACTCATACTATAGTATATACTATATATATATAATATCTCACTATCATCATAAATATTGATATCGCTCACTCACTAATACTATATATATATAATATTATACTTATAATATAATATATATTACTACTACCTCTCATCACAAATATATTACTATATTATCACTCACTATGTATATATATATATAATAATCAATATGCTATATATTTACCTCACTCCACTATACTACCCCGCCTATATATTATATATATATATATATATATCATCACTACATATATATACTATTATAACCTAACCACTCACTACACTGTATATCTAGTGTCGCTAATATATATACTATACATATAATATATAATATATATATATATATAATAACTTATATATATATATATTTCAACTATACATATATAATATATATATATATATTACTATATATATATATATATACATCACTACCCACTATATATATATTATATATATCAAAAACTACCGACTATATTCATGGGTCTGATATAAACATATATAATACTACCCCTCCATCTACCATACATGTAAATCAACTACTCCGCCGTAAGTACTCACAATATATACTCCACATAATATACTATATAGCTATCTACCTATAAACACCTCACTATTATATAAGTATATATATTATATGTATTACACACGCTCACTCACTACTCATATGTATTATATAAGGCGTATATAACCTATACTACTACCACTATATGCCATCCTCACCTCCCCCAACTTGACCTATATATCATAACTATATTACTCACTCACTCGAAACCTAATACTACCCTATAACAAATACTAACCCATACTATCCACTAAATACTCATAATACCTCTATATTATCTACCCCTACCTCTACTACACTAATACCCCATATACCCTCCTCACCCACCTCACCTATATATACTATAACTCATACTATATACTATGTAATTATATATATATATATATTTATATATCACATACTTATATCATCGTATACTAATCACTACTATAACTATATAATATCACCACACTACCACCCAACCCCTATATATATATATATATATATATACCACACACTCATACTATATATACTATATATATACTATATTACTACACACTACTATAGAATATAATATATATTATACCACCCCCACTACTATATCTATATTATATATATTGATATCATAATATATACACTATAAGTATCTACTACCTATACCTACTATAACCTCAACTAAATAGGTAAGACACATTTCACAGCAGATATGAATGTAATTAGAGAAACAGAACTAACCATAAAAACATAACATTTTTTGAATAGCGGAAGATTTTGAGTTCGAAAATGTTTAACAAAAAATTAGAAAAGACTTAAATAATATTTTCATATTTTTAAAATAAAATGAAATTTAATACGGTCCTGCTGTACGATAAGAATTGAGAATTTCGTGCGTAATAAATTCTCGCGAAATTGCAACCTAATCCATCGTCTTTTGCCACGTTAACCGTTTTAGTAAATTAAATGATTGCAATAAGTGTTTTTTTAACATTGTCTCGTTTGCGCGATTCGAATTCAAGGTCGAAAATTTGTAATGTTTTTTTTTATCCAATAAGAGATTTTTCAACTGCAGACGAAATACCCTATCGTTGAAACGAAAAGATGTAAGGTGCCGGGATCTACCGGTCTACTGGTGGCGACGGGGGACACCTTCGTCCAACTCTGTCCCCAACGGCTTCAACCCCCAAAAAAAAGCTTCCCCCCCAAAAAAATAATTCGTTTTGGCGATCGGGTATGAAAATTTTGTACTATTTTTTATATATTTTTTTAAACTAAACGAATACCCTAGGTGAAACCGCAATATGTTTAGGTGAGGTCGTCGGCCTACTGGTGCACGACGGGGGAAACTTCGTCCCCACTGCCCCCAACGGCTAAGCTCCCCCAAATTGAAATTCTTCGGATAAATTCACTGATTACAAAATTAATTTGTTTTAGTGTACCGAGTATTTTTCTAGTCACATGCAGTATCTTTGTATAGTCTTAAGCATATATATTATATACTATAAATATATAAATATATATATATATATATATATTAATTATATTTATTATTATATATTATATATATACATATATATATATATATATATATATATTATATATATATATAATATATATATATTATATAAGTATATATAAATTATATATATATATATATATTTATAAAATATTATATATATATATATATATATATTTAAATATATAAGGTCAATATAAATATATATACTATATATATATTTATATATATTATAATTATATAATATATATTATATTATTACTATATATATATAGTATATATATATTATATTATATATACTATATATTATATAAATAAATTATTTATCAGTATATATATAATTAGTAGATATATATATATATATATATAATATATAAATTTATATATAATATATTATTATAATATTATATATATATATATATTATTTTTAATATATATATATATATATATATGGTAAGACTATACAAAGATACCTGCATGTAACTAGAAAACTTCACATGCTACACTAAAACAAAAATGACATTTTTGGAATCAGCTGACAATTTATCGAAGAATTTCAATTTTTTGGAGGGGGGGCTTTCGCAGTGGGGACAGAGGGGGACAAGTCCCCCCCGTCGTCCACCAGTGGCTGACCAGACTCCTGCAACCTTAACATTTTAAGGGTTTCACTAGGGTATTCGTTAGTTTAAAAAAAAACAATATATCAACCAAATTTTACATAATTTTCGACAGCGAATCGCCCAAGACGAGAACAGGTTAAAAAAACACTATTGGCAACATTAATACTAAACTAACTTTTAACCGTGTCAAAAACAATTATTGGCAATTTTCCGCGAGCCATTTAGTTACAAGACACGGAAAAATTTGAATTCTTATCGTACAGCCAGTACTGTATTAAATTAATTAGTGAACAATATGAAAAATCTTATTTTAAGCCTTTCCTAATTTTCTCCCAGCCCCTTTAAAAGCGCCCCCCCCCCAAAAAAAAAAAAAAATTTAAATTTTTCGATAAAATTCTTCACTGATTCCAATGTCATGTTTTTAGTGCAGCACGTAGTTTTCTCGTTAATGTGCAGTATCTGGTAATTAGTCTTAACCCCATATATATAATATATATAATATATATTATATATATATATATATATTATATAATATTATAATATATATATTATATTATTTATCAATATATATATATATATATATATATATATTCGAATTCTGATTTACTGCAAATAATATATATATTAATATATATAATATAATATATATATAAATAATATATATATATAATATATAATATATATATATATGCCTACAACACTCAGAAACATTTAATTTAATGAGAACTTGAAATCGAATACGGATTCCAATATCCTCCGTATTCATAAACTAAAAGAGCTTAATTTTTATTAAAAGCGCCAAAATCATTACATAAATCAAGATTTATCACTAATATGAAAACGCTTGTTTTTACTGACACCAAACTCCCACAGAACACATTTCTTATACATGAAACTATAAACATTTTTTCTGCCGAGGCCAATTAGGGACTAAGCCGGAAGGAGTCTGACTCAAGCGAGTTATGGCGACTCTGGCCGGCAAGAAGTGAGTCAATGATTCTATACTGAATTATGATCCAAATAAGCGGTATAGAGATGATCAAGTTAGCTAAAATTAAATAATTAGTTAATTATTATTGTATTATAATTATTAATAATATATTATTATTCTTGCTAATGCATTAAATTGGATTCTTAAATAAATGACTGGCTATGAGTCGTCGCAAATACGAACTTGCTTGCCATATTTAGGAAAAGGAACTTTTTTTTACTCAAGAAATAACATTGCCACCATCGCTAATATAACAAAAAGGGAATCGAGTAGAAATTTAAGTTGGCGGCTTATCAGTGAGCCCTAAAAAAAAGAAAAAAATATAATATATATAATATATATATATTATTATATTATATATATTAATATAATTTAATATATAATATATATAGTATATATATAGTATATATATATATATATTAATATATATATTAATATATATATAATTTATATATAATATAGTAATATATGATATGCATATATATATATATATATATATTTAATATATATATATATATTATATATATATATATATATATATATAATAATATATATATAAAATATATATATAATAATATATATAGGTGATATGATATATATAGTATAGATATATATATATAATATATATATATTATATAGTATATAATTATAAATTTATAAAATATATATTATATATATATAATATATATAGTATAATATATATTATATATATTATATATATACTATATATAATATATATATATACTTATATATAAATATACAATATATATATTTATATATATATATATATTATATATATATATATAATATATATCTAATATATATATATATACATATATATATATATAATATATATAAATAATATATATTATATAAATATATATATATTTATTATATAATATTATAATTATATATTATATATGCTGATTTTTAATATTTTTTGGGTCAACTAAGGCAAGTAGACGTTGCCTACTCTGCTACCCAAAAGCCGTCACTGATATATAATAATATATAAAATTATATATATATATATAAATTATATAGTATATTATTATACTAATATATAATATAATATATATATATATAACTATATATAATACATATTATATATTAATATATATATATATAATATATATATATATAATAATATAGTATATATATATATATTATATTATATATATATATATTATATATATATATTATTTATATATATATTATATATATATAATATATATAATATATTATATATTATTATAATATATATATATATATATAATCAAATATATAATAGTATACATATATATATACTATACTATATATTATATATATATGTTATATATATATATATATATATATATTATATATATATATATAATATTATATAACTATATATATATATATATATATATATATATATAGTAGTGTAGGTCAAAATGACATTAAATTGGGGGGATACCTCCCAGTTCCAGTTTGGTAATGGGGATTTCGGCTTCGATGCAGCTCTCCTTTGCGGCTCCTGGGCCTAACTCCCTTTAAATGAATCTTTCAATAATCTTTACTCATCTTCAAATCATATTACTCATTTAATGCTCATCTCTATTTTTAGTAATCGCCCATTTACTTTCGCTGTACTTTGGTTTGATGGGTTGAGCGAGGTAACATCTAGACGACAGTCGTATTATGCTCTGAATTTGATAAACCATATTCTATGAGAAAACCTCAATCGTAACGAGGGTTACAGTCCCGGTGGGGTTCCCTTTAGGGGGGTGGGCGCCCTAACAAAAAGTTGGTTAATAGCCGTAATTAAACTGAAAATGATCTGGTGAATGATTCTAAAGATTCATGTATATATATATATAAAATTAAATATAATATTTATAATATATATAATATATATATTATATATATATATATTTTTATATATATTATACTGTAATAATATAATATATATATATATATATATATATATATAC
>JABUQX010123568.1:12500-17500 GCA_015478945.1 Trachelipus rathkii | reverse complement strand
AGATATTCGAAATATTTCCCTTTTAAAAGAAAACTATCTTTAAATGATTATTGATATTCCATTGCCTACAACAGAATTTTTGAAACGTAAGAACATTTCTATTTTAATGGGAAAGTTCCTACTTAGGAAAATTCAACATATTTTAGTTGCAATTTTAAATTAAACCACTAACAATTTTCATCAATTCTTTTTTTTTTTTTTTTTTTTTAAATGCATTATTTTCTTTCAAATTTTTTTATTTTTTCATTTCATTTTTTTTTTTTTTTTAAGTAGATAAGTCTCAGATTCTGAAATATCTGAAGTTATTACGGCTATATCGAATGTTTTAAGTTTTTTTCTTTGATTTGTAAAAGGATTAAAGATTGAAATTTTATATTATTTTAAATTTCTAAAAATTTCGAATGTTTAGACCAAAAATGAGAAAGTTGGAAAAAAAATAATATTCTAAAACATGAAGAAAATAACTATTATTTAATGGATAGAAAAATAATTGTAATTGTATTGTAATTGTAAATTTAATTATACATTATATATAATTATAATTATAATATAATTATTAATTGTGAATTGTAATCTGTTAATTGTAATGGTAATTGTAATTGTAATTGTCAAATTATAATTGTAATTAAATTATAATTTATATCTTAAATAATTTATATTCTATTGTAATTGTTTTAATTGTAATTTTAATTGTAGTTTAATTAAAATACAATTAAGTAATTAAAATTAAATTTATTTATTATAATAATTATAATTGTAATTGTAAATATAATTGTAAATATAATTATGGTTATAATTACAATTATAATTACAATTACAATTACAATTACAATTACAATTTTATTATTATTATTAATTTTTATTATATCATTAATATAATTATGATTATTATTATGATGAATGGTTAATTATTATTATTATTATTATTATTATTATTATAATAATTATTATTATTATTATTATTATTATTATTATAAAATTAATTTGATGTTCTCAGTGCTTAACTACCCTAAATTCTTGTTCTCTTTGCGAGGTTACTGCATCATATAATATATATATATATATAATATATATATATATATATATATATATATATAGTATTATATATATATATATAATATATATATATTATATATTATATATAATATATATACAAGAGGTGGCACGAGTCCGTTACTCGCGTACTCCGTTACTAACGGAACTACGTTTTTTGAGTAACGAAGTAACGGACTCGTTACTTTTCTTTCATGTAACGCTCCGAATTAAGTTCCGTTATTTTTTTTCTCCGTACTTTCCTAGTGTTCATTTTGTTTCGACTGTCTTTGCATGTTGATAGCTATTGACCACCCCGATCAAAGCTAGAAACATCCTTTTATAAATATAAATATATATATAATATATATATATATATAATATATATAATATATATATATTATATATATATATAAACTATATATTATATATATACATATATATATATATATTATATATATATATAATTATATATATATATATAATATATATTAATATTATTATATAATATATATATATTATATATATTTATATATAATTAATATATATATATATATAATATACTTATATATATATATATATATATATATATCTATATATATATATATTATATATATATAATATTACGTATATATATATAATATATATATAAATATATATATATTATATGTTATATATATAATATATATATATATATATATATATATATATATATATATATATATAATATATATAAATATATGATATATATATATAATTTATGTAATTTATATATATATATATATATATATATACTATATATATATATATTATATATTATATATATATTATATATTATATATATATATATATATATATATATATATACGGATAGGGAACTTCAATAGAATAATGAATAGGGATGGGACTTTCGTGACTGATGAAATGAATGTGAATGACTTGGTGGAACACTTTTGAAAAATCTGCATAACATTGGCAGAATGAAAGAGATGATAGTGAATGTGTGTTGATTTGATGGTGCAAGGAATAATTTATTTTGGGGTGGGTATTAGTAAGGAGTAGGCTAAGTGTGTAAGAGCTAGAAAGTTGAAGATGGGTAAGTCTGCAGGTATAGATGAAATTACTGGTGAAGATGATCAAGAACGGAGGCGAGATGGTGATTGATTGGTTTGGAAGTTTGTAATACAAAATGTTTATGGAGGGTATAGTTCCCAGGGATTGGAGGAGAGCAGTAATAGTACACTTATATAAGGGTAAGAGGAGAATAGGGTAACTGTAGGAATCCTCACACACGGCAACACTCTCGTTTATTAAGTGTTAAGTAGGAAGATATATACCTATATTTTGGTCGGAAAGAAATGCGTCGAGTGACTGGAAGACTGATTGGTGAAGAACAAGGGATTGGTGAAGAACAAGGTGGTAGAGGATGTGTGGATCAAATCTTTAGCATTGAAAAAATTGATTGAGAAAATGAGGAGAAGAAGAATAAATTCTATTTAGGTTTTTTTTGGATTTGCAAACAGGTGTAATGAAATGAATTAATACGAACTCTATGCCAGATAGTTATTAGGGAATAATATGGTGTTGTGTGGTTAAGCTCTTGAAGGAATCAAAAGTATAATATGAGATAGTGAAGCGTGTGTAAGAATTATAGGAGTTGAAAGTGATTGTTTTAATATTACATCAGCGAAGTGAGGCAGGAATGTGCTATGTCCTTCTGATACATTTGTAAATGAGGGGTTGCGAAGAATTAGAGGTGGATGGCAGGGGATGGTGTTAGAAATCAGGGTTGGGAAGTCGTTCAAAATTTTCCGACTCCCGACTCCACCCTCTTCAAATTAACAGACTCCGACTACACTCTCTCAAAATTCCGACTCCAAAATCTGTGGTTAGAGATGATGGAGAAAGAAGAGAGTGGAGGTGCCCTACCTATTATATGGGATGATTTGGTTTTGTGTGGGAATCTGAGAGAGTTTTAGAGGATTGGTAGAGAGATTGGGCAGGGTGTGTAAAAGGAGATGTTTGAAGGTAGATAAGAGTAGGTTATGGTTGTGAGAGAGGACAGTTCTCTCGGTGTGAAAGTTTATGTTAGACGTGAGGAGCAGCTGGAACACCGTGTCTGATTTAAATATTTTGTATAGTATGTTGGATGAAAGGGACGGAATGATACAGAGTGATAGTAA
Source organism: Trachelipus rathkii (assembly GCA_015478945.1). Taxonomy (NCBI): domain Eukaryota; kingdom Metazoa; phylum Arthropoda; class Malacostraca; order Isopoda; family Trachelipodidae; genus Trachelipus; species Trachelipus rathkii. The sequence goes on along the minus strand of JABUQX010123568.1, from coordinate 14,285 downwards.
GGAAAGTTTTGAATGCAGGAAGGTAGCTGGTGCAATTAAATCGTTGGTGGATGCAAAGGGATTAAGTCTTGAGTGCGCTATCTACACGAGGTATGCTTTTTTAAATAATAATGATAATCTCGAAAATTTAATGATACACAAAGCCAATAAATTTGTCCTAGATACCGTATTAATGTCATATCGAAAAGCTAAAAGTAACGGAGTAACGAGTAACGGCCCTTCGTTACTTTTGCTTTCAAAGAAACGGAATAACGATAAGCGGAATCTACTTTTTTCGAGTAACGGAGTAACGATCACGGAACCTACTTTTTGCCCGTACGATGCCCACCTCTGTCAATATATACAAGTATATATCCTATATATATATTATATATAATAGGTATAGTATTTTGGAAATTGTTAGGCGTAGGTATAGTATTTTGAAAATTGTTAGGCGTAGGTATAGTATTTTGAAAATTGTTAGACGTAGTTCCAGTAGTAAACATAGAGTTAGACATAGTGTTAGGAGTAGTCATAGTAGTAAACATAGCGTTAGATCTAGTGGTAGCCTGAGGAGTAGTTATAGTGGTAAACATAGCGTTAGGCATAGTGGTAGGAGTAGGTAGAATGTTAGGCATAGGTTTAGGTAAATTGGTAGGAGTAGGTATAGTGTTAGGCATAGGTTTAGGCAAAGGTTGTGGAGGTAAGGTAAGCATAGTAGGAGTACTATCTAATGAATGTGGGAGAGGAGATGGAGGAGTGAATCCGATAACGATGGGAGAATATGAGGAGGCTTTGTCAAAAATGAAGAAAGGAAAAGTGCTGGGAGAAGATGGAATTGCGATAGAGTTGATAAGGTAAGGAGGAGAAGAATTAAAGAAAATTGTAGAACTGTTTAATAAATATTGGATGGAGGGGGTAGTTTGCGGTAGATTGGGAAGAATACAGTTGTTTTGCCCTTTAGAAAGAAAAGGTGATAGTGGAGAAGTGTGGACTATAGGGGAATAGCTTTTTTTGGATCTTTTAGTGAAAGTGTATGAAAGGATTTAAAAAGAAGATTAAGAGAAGGGATAGAGATACAGTTGGGAGAGGAAAAATATGGGTACAAGAAGGACAGGACTACTTCAGATCTGTTGTTTGCTTTAAGAATAGTGTAGGAGAAGAGTTGGGAATTTATTAAGACAGCATATATAGCCTTTTTGGGCTTAAGAAAGGTATTTGACTCGGTACCCAGAGCCAGACTTTGGAGGATGTTGGGAGAGAGCAATAAAAAGCTTGTATAGCGTTTGTGAGTGTAAAGTGAGAACTGGATGTAAAAAATGAGAAATGGTTTAGTGGGACGGGAGTGAGACAGGCAGTGTCCTATCTCCCTTATTCTTTATAGCTTACTTGGATGTAGTAATCAGAAAGGTTAAAGAGTAATTTCCAAATCTGGATGGTGATGTAATGGTGCACGCGGACTATTTGACATGTTGGAGTTGGGAGGAGGGGGTATTGAGAGGACTTATGGAAAGTTTTGCCAGACATTTGAGGTAGATTGGTTTAGAGATGAATAAGGAAAAGACTGTGATAATGAGGGAGAAGTGGAGATGGTCATTGATGATGAAAGATTGAGAAATGTGGATCAGTTTGTGTATCTGGGTGGTGTATTTACCAAGCAAGGGGGATGTGTACGGGAAGTGGAGGCAAGAATGGGAAAAAACGGAAGATCTATGAGAGCCATTATATCCAATTAGAAAGATCGGGTGATGGATATAAAAGTGAAAAAGAATATTTGATAGCAAACTGGTACCAACATTGACATAT
>JABUQX010123566.1:37500-50838 GCA_015478945.1 Trachelipus rathkii | reverse complement strand
AGAGAGAGAGAGGAGAAGAATAAGATGAGTAAGATATGGTGTACATTATATACCATAATCTCAATCTTGAGACTTACTCATATCAGATTATGAATTGTCCATATGATGAAACTTCTTTACTTGGGATATTGCCCATATATAGCAGGATACTCTTGATGACGATAGGTTACTTATACTACAAATTACAGATAATATATGACGAGGTTTTAGTATTATCCCTTGGTGCTACATTAACATTCGCTTTACCCCTAATAGTATGGTGGTTCAACTTATTACACATGAGCGATATCATAATACAATAAGTACGTAATACAATTAGGTGTTCCTATTCGTGTACCAGTTCCTTGAACTCACATGAGTTTGTCACTTTTGCTTTACAAACAAGCATTGAATTTTATTAAATTTATGGTTTATAGCAAATTTAGATCTACAAAGATCAATGTAGGGAAACAAACACAAATTATTTAGCAACAAAACTGAACCCAATCCCCGGCGATGAACACTATAAATATAGGTAGTACTATAGACTACTTTTTATTAACCTATTTGAAATGTCCCTCTTATTCTTACAAATTCCACATACTAAAAGCTTATGAATAATATATATCATATAATACACATAAATTTTCTTCCAAGAAGATCTTGGGTTCCATTCAAGGTATGGGTGCCTGAAGATATTCATATATATGATATGTATATCCTATTCTATTTAAGGAATATAGGCTTCACCTTAGGTAACTAGTAGATCTTATTTATACACAGAACCATTATATCCCCTATATATATTGATTACCTATTATAGCGGTATATTAATATATGTATATTTTTTGGCTTGATTCTTCCTATTAAGAATGGGAGTAATTATGTTTTTTAATATATAAAGCCACACTATACTATATTATATATACTACATACTATATACTATATATACAACTAGCTAAAATTATAGTATTATTATTAATATATAATATTATAATAGCCAAAAGTTGTATATTTATTTAGGGAGGTTTATATATATATATGTAGTAACATTCAGTATATAATATATGTTTATAATATATATATTATATATATAATAATATATATATATATTATATTATATATATATATATATATATTATCATAATAAAGTTATATCTATATTAATTATCATTATCTTTATCATTACCATTATGCCTATATTTTGGTATCACTTGTGGTTATAGTTACAGTAAATAGTACTAGACTTTGAAGGACACAATCACAAACTTTTATAAAGATCTGTGACAATCAGCGATCAAGCTTTTGATGCGCACAGAAAAATGTTTAAACGTTATTATATCCACTTCTTAGGGTAGAACTCACGCACTAAAGAGGTTTCTACCATAGGTGGTGAGCTAGATCACCTAAAATTTTGTATCGCGCAATAGGCTACACTCACTACAATATTCGAGACTTTATATTATTTACGATCCCGGCATATTGTAGCGAAAAATGACCCTATCTTTACTATTCCACTCTAGTATATATTAAAAATCAAATATCGGACAAAGTGGAGACATATTTTGCACATGCCGAACGTTAAGGAAAAAAAAATTACTGCTCCGGATGACGAGAATATAGCTAGAACTCGGCGTTGTATTAGCTAATGCGTAACTCTCAAGCCTTTGCGCACCACCATAAAGACGGCCTAGCTGGTCTTTACTCGATCTTCTACCTTACTATAACTTGCTACACTACGCACAGTCACAAATATCTCATTATGTACTCATAATAGTCTCACTACGGCGTAGCGCGTGGTATTTCACTGATTTGTTTTTACTAATTGATACAAATCTGGCAGACTCGCTAACTTCAAGACAGAACCAACTAGGAGGCAACTTAACATCTATAAACACAAATACCAAAAATATTGTGACCCATTCATAGAAAAACGGTAACCCTGAATGTTACTTTCTCAAACAAGGATATTTATATTGCAGGACATAAAAAAGCCCTAGAATGTTATAGTTGGCGGGCTGCTCTCCTCCGCTCTGTAGGTTATATTGTGGAGAGATCTAGACTTCATCAAGCTCTTTTTTTTGAGCTGATAGTCCAATGGTCAAGGCGAGAACGTTCGGTAGTTAAGTTATGAATAGCCAGAGTTACCTGTTCTATGTTTTTTATAATACTCTGCAGAGATGCCGACTTCTTCAATATTCCTCAAAGAATTTTTTTAGCGGCTTGCGGTTTAATGAGGCTCAGAGTAACTGCCAACTTGAGTCCATGATTTTTATGCAAAAGCAAAGAGAGGGAAAGTTCTAATACATTTTTTCTTCTAGTGTGGGCATTAGTAATTGTCAACATTGCATTTAAATGCGTTTATTGAGCTCATCAACCCGATAATGATTTTGTCTTTTCCTTGAAGCTCCAATTAAACTCCATTTTAGATGCTTTATTTAAATCGCTAGGAACTGATAGAATCATTCGAGCCCATTTCTTTTTTGACATTTCACACACGTCCACGATTTTCCAAGGAAAATAATTAATTTTGGGTAGTAACTCTTGGAAATCATTTCTAAAAATCTACCCAACCTTAACCCCTACCCCTCGACATCTGGGACAGAAGGTAAGGCAACATGCCCAATTGTCCCGACACCTCGGCAAACATGTACAATTAAAATCTATGGCGCCCAGAGATCTGCGGCTCTTCGTTATGGAGACAACACTATGTTGGAATGCCAATTAGTTTTCCACACCAGACCCTTTCATTCTAAAATCTTTTTCCCCTCGTCTCATAAATTGTTTGCTTCTCGAAGTTGTGGTGGTGATTTAAATATACTCATATTGAAGGGAAAATGAAAACGTTGGGAAATAATTTAATTCAGAGCATATCGGTGTTGCTGATAATAAATATGAATCCTTTATTACATAGCCTGTACGATTGGCGAAGGGCTCCATCTGTACTTAGTACACAGCGAGTTTTGCAAATCATTAGTCGAGTCTACACAAACTTAAGTAATGACTTCTATAAATATCTTTTTCCACCTCGCTCGAATAGTTCTTATATAGTAAAATAGCTAATATATTTCTCTTTTGGCAGTCATGTCTTCGAATATCAAGGTCGTAGAAAACGAAAAACATTTGGGAGGCAGTGTCGGTTGCATCCGGTGGAATCATCAAACTGTAAGGAGAAATGATGTGCACTACCTGGATACTGTCATAAGTTTGTTTTCTAAGTAATTGCTTAATCATTTCAACACGCCTAGTAACGGTCGGGCGGGACAGCTAAGGACCGATCTGCTGAAATAATTTTCCGTTTATTTATATATCTTTGAAAACTTTCAAAATAAAGATTGAGCTATGCTTCGATGAAAAGAATGTTCTTTTATTCATCATCCTTTCATCAAACAGTGTTTCCTTATGTTTTTGCATAACGACGTGGTACTATTTTAAATGTGTAATTGTAGCCGTTTTAAGATCCAATGTTCCAAGGGCTTTCTGAAATATGGCTTGTTCACCTGCTAAATTGTCTTCAAATGTTGCACTTTATTTTTTCGTAATTCACTTTTAGGCCGGAAAATCATTTTCATAGGTTTTATGCATTGTTCTGTAACGTCGCTCTAAATTTCCGCGTTTTTAGGCATGGCAACTGCTACTTGACATATAAACTAATGCACATTTCTTTCGCTATCTCTGAAAAAGAAAAACTCTCTCTTCCTACTGCCGCGTGTAATAGTGATGAGCTTCTATCTCTATAATACATCATTGTGTTTCACAATGTAACTGCAATCCACACTAAGCTAACTTAACAATGAATACATAACATAACTATTAGTAGTGAAGAAATGAATATAAAGCTGAAAAACATTGTATGGCATCATCTCCAGCACCATGCCAAAGCTATGACGGGCGCGAATATACTATGCAAATATCAGCTTTTTGTGAGAAAATGTTTAATTGACGAGGAATAACTGTTTTTCGCTGATCCGAATACCCACAAGGCCTCTCACGCTAGACCGGTCGATCGCGAATCGACTCACGGCGAGGTTGGAGTGCTCACGTTATCAATGATAATATATATCTCACCTGTAATTATCTTCAATATAATAATACTCACATCATATATATTTTATTAACATTATATATTTATTGTGTGAACTTATTTTAAGAAGGCGCTCTAACGTATCGTGAATATTATTCAAAAGAATGTATATAGATATTTATTAATTTAATAAATAATATAAGGTAAAAAAAGAAAGAAATTCAAATAATAATAATATGATATTCAAGTTAGAAATGAATGCCATTAATAGATGAAAAATATTTAAGTCTTAAGCAAGCCAATAACTATAATACCGCTTAGCAAATACCTACTTATACTAATATAAGTTTATAATTTATATATAATATAAATGATATATATATAAGTATGTATTATATCAATACATATATTTATATATTCTAATACTAAGATATATATATACAAAGTTTATGATGGACACTACATACATGAAAAAGAAACTTGTTAAATGAATACTAGCTTCATTAGATCCTGCACAATTGCAATTACTTGTATATATAGATTTAATAAAATTAATAATAAACAATGTAAAAAACTGTTTAGTAACATACTGTTAACTTATTTTAAATTAATTAAAATTATATTAATAGAGAAAGCAAATGCATAATTATTATTCTCATTAGGCATATATAAGTACATATATATATACTTATAGACTTATAGTATTTTATATTGATAATATAATATATAATATAAGAAAAAACACTAGTAGACCTATAGAAAACAACTTCAACTTTTCAATAAGTTCCATGAGACCATGTTTTAATAAGTTCTTGAAATCCGAACTCTCAAAGTACTTTGGCCTCTACAAGTATTGCCATCGAAAATAATATATAAATACAAGATTGAGTTATCCTTCACATTCCAGGTAAACTTTGCTATACTAATACTTGTCAACCAAATAATTCTAAATTATCGAACAAACACTATATAGGAAGGTATAGTTTTTGCATTCGACGCAGTTGAATTTGAATTTACCGTGGCGAATACTATATCATATAACAAAATATATATTAATACTGTACTTTACTATATTACTAATATTATATCAATATATATAGTTATAGTAGTGCTTCTAAATGTTAGCTATTAGCAAGTTAGGTGAGCAGAAACATAGATACATATCATAATATATATTAAAATATTATATATATATAGCTACTACATATATATATATATATATATACTAAATATAAGTGATCTATACTATAAAGTCACACTCATCACTAAACTATAGACACATTTATATATTTGCAGGGTTTTCGGGCATGAAGCACACCGGGTATCTAATTGACGCACACCGGGTACCCTACGCCTCAAAGATGGGTTCCGTGAGCACCTGCACACATAGGCTCGTAGCAGACCACACCGCACGCGCACAACGAGTTCTTTGAACTTGGCGCATGAGCCTGCACCCGCACCACGGCACCGGTATACCCATTGGTTGGCGCACCGCACCGCACCAGCCAACCGTTGACCTACGCACCGCACCGCACCGAGCACCTCTTACTATAGCCACTGTGACTGTACAAACTGTAGTGTTGGTTAAAGGAATTAAGAAGGAATAACAAAGAATTCGATATTTTATCAAACCTATTTATTTTACTTCTACAGCAATATAATTTGATTAAAATACCAATATCAACTATGAGCTAAAGCAAGGTGCAAAACCCGAATGACGCATAAATCAATAATATAATGAGATCTCACACAGGTGTTACAATACATATCATATAATAGCGTTCTATATGCGCAGTTATATTTGCCATATAGCTAAAAATAAATATATAATATATGAGCTGTAAAATATATATAGAAAAATAATATTGACAGTAATAATACTATATACATATAAATATCCTCTGTATGATTTTTTTTAAGATACCTAACACAACAAGTACTATATATATTAATATATTATAAATACATATATAATTAATATTTATTATTAAACTAATTTATATATATTTATATTCATATAAAATTAAGTTATATATAGTATATTATATTTACTATAATATATATAATAATATATAGTTATTATGATAATTGGCTATTGAGTTTAAATATCTATTATTTAAGTAAAAAACTGTCTCTATCACAACTATATATATATAATATTAAAGCACATAAATTAAACTACATTATATATATATATATTACATACTTATATAAATAATAATATACTAATATAATTATATATATATATCCTATAAGATTTGTTTATATCCTAAACTGCAATTTTACCATATATATATATATATATAATTATATATTAATTATATATATATATAGATATATATATATATTAGATTAATATATATATAAATGTATATATCAAAGATAATATATTATATAATATAGTAATATTATTAGCATATATCCTGTAGATATTTTAGATACTAAACTGCAAATTTTACCGTATATATATAATGCCCCTAATTAATTTCCCTCAATCCTCAGCTAAACCAAACATAATATAATAAATAAAATTAATTAATATATATATAATTATCAATAGTTATTATATTAATATATATATATAATTTATATTATATAATATTAAATTATATACTTGAAGTTACGACTTGGATAAATGTATTTCTAGTTATCTAGAGTAATATTTAGATCTTGCTATCTTCCAACTTTACAGGTTTTCACACTTTCGAGAATTAAGTATCACCTTCATAGTTTGGACATTAGATCGCCATTTCTGAGAATAGACTCCATTATGAAATAGCTGTTGCTGAGGGAAAGCAAGAAAATCTTAGCCACTTTACTATAAAGTATTGGGACAAATGCCTCCTTTTTTCCTTCCAAATCTGTTAAATAGTCAGAAATATATATACCAATTGTTTCTTATAGTCTTGTCCTTTTTGATAATATTTCTTGTAAGATTTCGAGTTCATTTTATAGAGATGAATCTACAGATGGATTCACTATCGCAGTCGCTATCGCTAGACTTTGTAAGAAAATTGTCAAACAGTTGATTAATAAGCGAAATGTCTTTTGAAATATTTAATATCTAGTGGCTCAAAGTTTTCGGAAGAAAATGGTCTTAGGTCTCGCTTTCGTAGTTTAGTTGGTGATTCTAAAAGTAACGTCGCGGTTCCGAGATTTCATATTTTTGGCTGTTTAAAAAGTTGTCTATAATCATTAATAAATAAAATTCCCAAAGTCATGAACCAGCATAAAATATCCTTAACTATTCTGTATAAATTTTGAGCGTGGAGCAATAAGGGAACAAAGTGATAATCGTTGTAGCATAATGACAACAATTTGGATACGCTCTCAGGAGGATAATAGTCTTATGAGAGAATAAATCATTTTGGATTGTTCTCTTTAGCCTTTTGCTGTTTCTTCATGCGAGATATAAACTATTCGCGATAACTGAGAGCTTATAGCATAAACAGTTGGAAAAGCAATTAATTCGAAGATTAGGCTTATATTTAGTCTCCTATCACAAAATTTGAGAATGCATTACTTATGAAAGTCGTTCAACGAATTTCTTGCAAAATCTCTAAAAATTATTTTTTTCAATTTGGTTAAAGCCAGGGAATGGAAGTTTATATACTTCAAAGCTGGCATTTCTAACTGCATTGCACTGACTAGACAGACTTCGGCTTCTATTCATATGAGTAATAATGAACTATGACTCCATCTTGTTCTTTTGACAATCTCGTCTAGAATTTTTGTTTGGATTAAGAGAAGTTATGTTTTTCTGATTACAGATTGATTTGTATTATCTCCAATTTTTGGAAATCTTTTGAATAACGTTCAACAAATTACTGAACCTTTTATCAACAATGTTTGATATAAATGTTGAATTTTTGTGGTTTTTTGGAATAAATCGGATCAAGTCAATAAAGGTTATAGGTATCGCGTGCATTGCACAATTAATCTTTTTTAATTATCGTATTTCTGACATGCTTTAAAATCAACTATTTATTCCATTATAAGTAAAGCAAAGAAGGCATTCTCCAAATTTAAGTTCTTCGAATCACTATTGAGATGATTGAAGCATTTATTAGTTATCACCTATGTATGAGATTCGAGTCACATGGTAAGCATCGGAGAGCATAAAAAACACGCATTATCCAACGTTTCATCAAATTGAGTGTGAAGTTAGCTAAAAACTGCTTTGATTTATTTAGAGTGCATGTCCATAAAATTAAGAATCGATACACTACTTTGACGATTTATTTGTTGTCGTCGTCGTCAACAAACACATTTATATGATTCGTTGCAATATTTCACCTAAGTCGGGGCTTAATATTCAGGATCGAGAATATTTAAGAAGTTTCCTTAATATATATATAATTAATAATAATATTATTATCATTATTATATATATATATGGTATATAGTGTATATATATATATATACAACATAATTATTATAGGTTATCTATAATACATATGTGAGTGAGCAATTATCCATATGATTGATAGAAAAGTAAATATATCTTTATTGTATATAATGGAGAAAAACAATATTATAAGTAAGCAGGGGGACAGGAAACGGGAGAGACTCGATTTCAAAAATCTTTTCACAGGGTGACTCTATTGAACATAAAAGAATGTTCTTAAGGGGTGAAATGGAATTTTTTATTTTTGTATTCTCAGTCTAGGAACGTCGGAATTAAAAAAGTAGACTTCTACCTCATGAAGACGGAACCTATCTCTAACCAAACCTACCTTTATATTTCAACTTGTCGATATTTTTTGAACTGCGACCTCCATAACCTGACCATGAAATAAAACAAAATGATGTTTTTTTTCATTCTCACCCCTAGAACATCTTTCATAATGTCCCATTATGTTATTTTATTTCTATTAAAATCCGAAGTCACCGTTCCCTGCCACACGTTACTATAACTTTTATCATATATAATATATGGTATATATTAAAAAATACTAATATCTATAATATATATACTATATATATATATATATACTATAATTATACTAATATATATATATATATAATATATATATATATATATGATATATACTATGGTAAAACTTAACCAGCCCACAGGTTAAATACTGAAAATTATTAATTGTCTGTTATATCATTAGGGACAAAAACTGTAATAAAAAACGGAAGAATTTGAGGAGTGAGCTGCAATTTTTAGTAAAGAATAATGATAATAATTTTTAATTATTATTATTTGAATTATTATTTTCATTGTATTTTTTTTTACTGCGTAATTCAAATTCCATAATATATACTACTTGGATGTTGTACGGCTAATGTTTTTTTCTATGATTAGAATAAATTTAAAAGATGGATCTTAATATTTTAATTTAATTTAAAAAACAACAATTTCCCTAAGTTTTCGTGAACTAAGCTAACCTAATTAACCAAAACTCTAAACCTACCTAACCTAACCTAACCTAGTCTATCCATCTAGAAAAAATATAAAAAAAATTTCCATAATTTCGCTAGCCATACATAATATTCTATTTACGTATCATATGGGTTCTCTACCCTGTGAACATTTTTTCTGAAATCTGACGTTTCCCATTTCCGCGTGGCGTTTACGTAAGTTTGTCATAATATTTAAAAAATATAAAAAAAAAATTTGAGTAATTTTTGTTATATGAGACTATAGTATATATATATATATATATAATAATTATTATATACCTATATATTATAATTATTATATATATATATATATATATGATCCACTTAAATATTAAATGTATAAGTACAAATAATGATTATATAATATACATGAAATGTTTTTAAAGATAGTTATATATTAAAGTAACTTAACTTTAAGACAGATTTTATATTTTTCCTCAAGAAACAAATAGTGTCATTATACAAATACTTACAATTGATGATGAGTGAGATTCTACCCAGATCGAAATGACTCAGATCAACGCCTCACTTTTCCATTACCAAATAACAATACGTTTAATCTAAAATTGATTTTTGTTTCCGTTCTGGGAATTCAATTCTCTCTTGGTTTTTTCCACATTTTGAATCTGTATTGGGTTTAAATTAAAAAATGTCAAAAACACATTCAACTCTTAATCAGTGTTCATGGCAATTAGTGCAGCAATCATTTTTATTAAAATTGGTATAATTTTTTAAACATTTTTAAATCTTGCCGTGATAAGACTTTTAATTGATTTTTTTTCTCCCAAGTAGAGTTTGGATTCTCCCAAGTAGAGTTTGGAAAGCAGTCATTGCATATAGAAGAGTTACATGCTCTGCATCATTCTTTCATAACTCAATTAATTGAAGTACATTTTGTTTTTATCACCATGGTAGACTTTGTTTTTAGCAATCATGATCGACTTTGTTTTTAACACCATAATAGACCCAAGATCATTTTTCAAAGCTGAAATAGCTTCGTAAGTGTTAACACTCGTAAATAATGATGGTGGGATGTTGTCAAGTACTTCTAGAGCCTGATGGCTTATTTAATAAATATAATACTTATTTTCTATATGTTTATAAAAAAAAAAAAAAAAGATTAGTTTTTCTGGGATTCTGAAAAAAAATAAAAGAGAATTTGCAATTTCCAGTTGACGATTTTTGCAAAGCTTGTTGAACAGAAGTTTTTATTTACGGTTGTCTTGAGCTGGTAGTGTTGAAGTTTTTATTTATGGCAGTAGAAGCCTGTTGAATGGAAGTTTTTTTGTTTGTTGTTTTTTTGTTTTTTGTTTTGTTTTTATACGGTTGACCGTAATTGGTCGTAGCAGAAGTTTTTACGGACGACGTCAAAAGGCTGATTAACCTTTTAAACAATTTTTATTTTTTACATTTTATATATATGGCTGAATGAAGTCGCTTGAGAAGTTTTTAACGGATGATGCATCCGTAAAGTTTTTAAGACTATAATTTCACCAAAATATTGTAATTAATTTGCACAATTTAGTTAATTTAGCTGATATTAATTAAGAAAGAAAGAAATAATAAATAAAATTAAATATTTTAGAACTAGTACCTTAAAACTCTTATTCATAGACTCCGTTTGAACTGACATATCGGAGATGATCAGTTGATATTCCGCAGACTTCGTTTCAAATTTCTTTTCCAAGGATGCCCACCATGGAATTGAAACTAATTTATCTATTGTCATTAGGGAGTTTACAATCTCATATTTTGAAATTTTGTATATTTGCAATATTTCGCTGCCGAAGCTACGAGTCCTTCAGCGGCAGAAATGAAATTATTGTGGGAACGGCTATGATGAATATTTTGTTAAATTGTTCCACTATAAAATAAAACGATGTATAATAGCCAAAAAAAAATTAAATTAACATATAAAATAACGAACAAATGGGTCAAAAAAGTTCTAAAAAAAGACCACAACAGAAAAATACTTTATCTAAAACTTCTCCAGAGAAAAATTCAGCTCGACCTTTCTCAGACAAGGGTGTCCATTCAGTTCCGAAAAAAGGTAGCAAGTAGGCGCTTTTTATTATATTTTATATGTATTATATCTATATTATAATTATTAATTATTTTATTTCTTATTATTATTATTATTATTATTTAATTATATATGTTATATATGATATTGAGAATAATTATTATTATAGGTATTATTATTATAATTTTTATATTGAACAATATTATTTATTATTTGTAGATTTTTTATCTTAAGATTTTATTATATTACTATTATTCTTATTATTAATTATATTTCTTTTATCTATTATTATTATATATTATTTTATATTATTAATATTATTATATTATATTTGATATTAGCTATTTATTTATTTATATATCATATATTTATCATTTCAGAATTATTATTATTCTTATTATAATTTTTATTATTTCTATTATTATTTTATATTATTTATTATAATCTATTTTTATTATATTATTATTATTATAATTATGTTTTTATTATTGTCTTAATACTATTATTATTTAATTTAATCCATTATTTTTTTATATATTATTGTTTTTTTTGATTTTATTTTTCTATTTTTGCTTTATGTATTGTTGTATTGTCTGTACTTTACACTTTTTCATTTTCATATTTCTTATTTATTTTGTTACTATATTTTTGCTATATTATTTATTTTTATTTCATCATTATTATTTTTTATCATTATTTATTTGAATATTACTTAAATGTATTTTTTTTTTTTTGCATGAATGATTATTTCTTAAAATATATAAACTACTGTTATTTATTTCTTATAGTTTTATCATATTTTATTATTAGTTTATTTTCACTATTATTATTATTTATTAATAAGTTATCTTTTATTTCACTGAATCATGCATTGATTTGTTTCTTTTATTTGTTTTTATTATTATTATTATTTATATATTATATACTATTATTTATATTATTATTATTCATTTATTTTATTATCTATTTTTATTATATTATATTTTTACTTATTGTTATCATTATTTAACTTTATCTATATTATTATTATTATTTATTATTATATATTATTATTATATTATTATTATATTATTATTATCATTATTATATTATATTTATTATATTATTTTATTATTATTATATTATTATTATTATTATTATTAATTATTATAATTATTGAATTATTTATTATTATTATTATTATTATTTAATATATTATTATTGATTAAACGTTTCAATTCCGTTCATATCCTTAACGATACTATCTTCAACGATTGTCGATTAGAAAGGTATCACTAGGTCTTTAAAATGTCCCCAAGGAATAATCCAAAAATATGAGGTCTGTGTCCTTGCTGCAGTGGACTGGGCCACGCTTCGACCTGTCCAATTGATTGAGAAACGTCTCATTCAGTGTCAGCGAACTGCAGCACTAAAGCTGTCTCAGGACACCATCATGCAAAACAAGTTTTGGTGAAACCTGCAAGGTCACATCATCAAACAAAGATACGGAGTCATTGTTCAAAAAGTTTAATAGATCTATTCCTTGAAAGCCTGGGAGGGAAGCTCGAACTAAGTACACTGATCATGCTAGCAATCCCGCCAAATTTTACTTGAAAACGGATGCTGTGAGCGATTCTGTTCAATGTAATGAGGCTCTTCGTCTACCCCAAATTTGTATTCACTAAACCTAACGAAGCTTGTTCTGTAAAGTGAGCTCTGGTCCGGATAATCAAAAACCCTTCGGTATAAAAAGCTTGGTCAAATTACAATTTGGTTCAAAACCATTTAACAAATAACAACCGAGGAGCATAGTCACGTAGGCCCAAATAGTGTATGGCAATGATGGGATCTCGGTACGGGTGAAACTGAGCTCGGGTAGTTAATAGTCAAACCTCCAAACTAAGATTGGGTTGTCGATTAA
>JABUQX010123566.1:27500-35000 GCA_015478945.1 Trachelipus rathkii | reverse complement strand
CTATTTCTAATATATTTTATTATTATTATTATTATTATTATCTTATTTATTATTATTATTACTTTTATTATTATTATTATATTTATTATTATTATTAAAAATTATCATTATTATTATTATTATTTATTATTTTTTTATTATTTTATTTATTGAATTAAAATATTAAGTTTATAATTTATTATTTATCTTATTATTTATTTTTAATATTATTAATTATTATGATCTTTCATTTATTATCTATTAATATATTTATATTATTATTATTATTATTATTATTATTATTATTTTTATTATATATTATTATTATTATTTATTATATTATGTTAGTGTATTATTATATGTTAGTATTGATCTATTATTTGATGTGTGCGATTGGAGTATTATATTACTTATTGACGTATTCGTCTATTATTATTGATTATATATTTAGTAATTATTATTGATATTGATTTATATTATTATTATTATTATGATTATAATGATTATGTATTTGATATTATTTTATTATTATTATTATTTTTTATCTATTATAGTTATTATTATTATTATGTTATTATGTACTTATTCATTACTATTATTATTATTATTTATTATTATATTATTTTTATGATTAAATTTAGTATCATATATTATTAATATATATATAAAATATTAATAATTATATATTATTATTTCATTATTGATTATTATATTATTTTAATTATTATTATTATTATATTTTCGATTAGTATTTTTTATTATTATTCTTATTATTATAATCATATATATTTTATTTATGTATTATTAATTATTTATATTTTATTATATGAATTATCATTATTATATAAGTCTATGTATCGATTATTAGTTTATGTATATTATTATTATGATGTGGTGTGTAGTTTAATACTCATGTATTTAAATGTATAGTGACTTATGAGCATTCATTATATATTAGGATTGATGTATTGTTTGATTTATTAAGGTGTGTATTATTACTTTATTTATTTCATTTCAATAATTATATATTCATTTATTTATCTACCTATTCTTGTATTATGTTTAATTTCATTTTATCTATTTCTATTCATATATACTCTTATATATGTATTTATGGTTATTGATTGTAATTCTCTGTATGTATTATATTATCATATCTATTATTAATGTCTATTGGTGATTGTGATTATTCATTAAGTATCATACATATAGAAATCTAATTTAAATATCTTTTTTTATTATTATTTTTTTTTTTAGTATTGATACAGTTCTTTATTAATTAAAGTATAGTGTAATTTAAGTATCATATGATGTAATACCATTTGAACCATTAGAGTACTTAGATATTATACATTATTTATTTGATAGTTAGATATGGAGTTTATATTTATTGGATTTTTATTATATATATTATTATTTATTATTAGTGTATGTTCAATTTTATTTATTGGGTTAGTTGTTTTATTATATGTGTTTTCATTATTAGTTATTGATCGATTTAATGTATTTTTAACTTATTTGTTATGATAATTATTATAATTTGTGTGTGCCTTAGCGATTATTTAGAAATTTAGTATGTGTACATATTACATCACTTATTATTATTTTTAATATTATTATCGTTATTTGTAATTATTTTTATTTATATTATATAATTTTACGTTCTATATCATCTATTTATTATTACTTATATAATGTTATTTTTATTATTATATACTATTATTATATATTATATATATTCTTATATAATATTCATTATTAATATTATCTATTATATATATATATAATATGAAAATTGATATTATAGCTAATCGAACAGTCAATTCTCCAATAGAAAGTTAAAGCCATATACTTCAAAGTCTTCTAATGTAAATTTATAATAACAACCAATTATAAATAGAGGGACTTAATCGGAATAAAAAAGAGTTACAAATCTTTACATGAGCGCTTATACAATATTTCGCTGCTCTCAGCACTAGCATACTCAACCGCGTACACTAAACCTATATACTTATCATCAGCTCTATACACACTACAATAATATCTAATATCATGACATATACACTCATCTACACATTGGCATCTCACATTGGAAAATTGCTGACAGTGTTTTAAACAAATTTTAGGCTATCGTATATTATTCAAAAATATCAAGCTCTAAATTATGCCGGGCAAAAACTACCACACTATTACTACAATGGTACTACTACGCTTTTGTAACATTGCAACAATGGCATCTCTCTCAAGACTTATTTCATATATGTATCTTCATCCTAGCATTTCATTCATCTCATTGTAAAATTTCAACATAGCATGGTCCGGCTTAAAGTTTCTCACATAACAACACTGAGCCATGACTTTCTGCACTGATAGCGGCCAGACTCAGTTGGCAAAAATAATACACATCACCCATGTAGCACGTCATAATAGAGCACATTTTAACAACTAACTCTCGCGCTCACTCTTCAGCACGTGCTTAGAGGGGATTTGTCGATCCCGTCTTCTACCAGCTGTACCACTCACTTTTACTTCGATCGTTAAACCTGTGCTTCCTGCATCCATCATTCTGCTCGTCCCTTGCTAAGCTCGTTAGTTCCGTCGTATCGCCCCCGAGAAGGAATTACACATACTACTTCTATTCTGACAATTTTTTATTTACGCAAAATTTCATACTTTAGTTTCATACTTGAAGAAAAATGCCTGTATTAGGCGCCGACTGTACTAAAAATGAGGACACTCGGTCCTGGACTGGATTTGTAAGATAAGGATAGAAAGGAGTACGGAGTGGAGAGAATTGAACTTAATGGAAATGATTCACAATCAAACAAATAGTTATTATAAATGACAAATTGATTGAATAAGTCAATTATTTATTATTTTACTATAATTATTAATTACTATATATATTTCATTTAATTAAAAATTTATATTGTTAATTATTATATTAATTCAAATATTATTTATTTATTATTATTAATACTTCTTTTAAATATTTATGGTTGCTTATTTTATTTTTGTCAATGCCACTTTTTCGATTAATTTATTATAATATTATCAGGTATATTTATTACAATTATATATATTTATTGATTGATTAATTAATATTATTGATTTTTATTAATTTTATATATATTAGTGTTATATAGTATTATTTATTTTATAATTATTATTTATGATTATCATTATTTTATTTCTTTAATATATTATTTATCTTTATATTATTTATGTAAAATTTAATTTTATTTGCTTTGCATATTAGATTTTAAAATATTTTAAATATTGTTATTAACGTAGATATTTAATAAATATATATTATACAGTATATATCGTATAATATATAATATATAAATATATTTCAATACATTTTTATATGTCAATTTTTCAAATTAAACTCCTAATTCCTAACTTTAATTAATTATTTTATTGATAAATGTTTAATTTATTTAAGTAGTTTCTTACTATCAATTGTTAATAGAATATCATAATTATAGAAACTCTTAAATTTCTAAATGCAATTTATAATTTGAAGGTAAAACGAAGCATTCCATAATTATCTATATTATATAATTCTAAAATATTTATAAATTGTAATTATAAATAATAATTAATAATTATTTATTATCAATTTACTAATAATAATGCTATAATATTAAATAAATAATATAATAAAAACATATATAATTAATAATATAATTAATAAAGTATAATAATGACAAATTATTAATTTATAAAAATGTCCAAATACTCACTATAATTGAGTAGTATAATCTATAATTGTGAAATAAGGGGTACACATAAAAGAGATTAGAATTACTCTCAATGGTATTAGATTATATTATCTATACATTTTTGTATTTAATTTATGGAGTCCATTATATGTGAGTATATTGTGATTAATTATAATGGTCACTCATATAAACTTACTTGAATTCATAAGTATAATTATAATTAATAATATATAAATCCTCATAATGTAGCTTTATATTGATCGAATGTATACTAATAGTGAACGTCTATAATTATACATTATACATCTCATACTGATAAATTAATAATAAATATATACTAATATTTATATTATAATTATTTATGAGTGTTAATTAATATTCGATATATTCATTTATGCATACCAATATAATTCAGGAAAAACGAGTATGTATTAAATTATTATTATTCATTTTATACTGGATTTATATATATATTATTATTAATAATTTATCTTAATAAATTCTTTATCATTATTGTTCCTTATTGTTCATATTGTTTTGCGATGAAATTTTAATGGTTAATTGTATGTTGTCCCTATTGTTAATGATTTTGTTATTATTTATTGTGATAGTAATTTTTTTATATTTATTTTTTATTTATTATTATATATTTCCATTACTACTTTATTTTTATTATTTATTTCTATATATTATTATTTTTCAATTATTGTTTTTTTTTATTATATATTTATTTATTATTTTATTATATATATTTATATCCCTATTATTGTTTTTTAAATAAGATTTTTAGTATGCTTGTAATTTCGATCTTTTTATGTTTCTAATTGTTGCCAGTATATAATTTTTATTCATTATTCAATTTCATTGCAATGCTTCTTTGTAATTATCATTATTATTCTATCTTTTAGGTATCCTCCCACAACTTTTATTACTCTATTATATTATGGGGAAAGGTCTTATTTTTTTTGTCTACTCCATTATATTTAATTTTTATATTATGTTATTAGTTTTATCTCTCTAACTTTATTATCTTTAATATCACTATTAACATTTATTATTTTATTAATATTTCCCAAACATCCCTCATATTCGAACGAATGACATTGCCCAGCTTTTTCATGATAGGCCCATCTTGTGATTGGAAGTTTACAAAAGTATCCTGAATCTATTGGTTTGTCACACCCAGCTGCAAATGAAGAAGATAAATATGCGAAATTTAATGTTTTTCTAGATTTCAATACTAATATTTAACTTATGAAATACTAGTATACTTTGTATTTGATGAGTAGTTAATAAATTTATATTTTCTAGAAACAGTAATAAGTAAAATTTAAGATATAAAAATTTAAAAATTTCATGCATTTAAGTTTAATTTGAATGATAGTAACATTATTTTATTCTGCCAAAGAGAGAAAGCACGAATTTATTACAATATTGACCCTTGATACGTTTCATGAAATGCAAAGAAAAAAGTGGAAAAGAATTTTAATAGAGATTTGATATCTCATTTGTTTTTGCATTAGCTTCAGACGCTAAAATATAAAACCATAAATATGGAAAATAAGTTAAAATTTATAACATTTTAATGTTAACTCCAAAATTGAGCGAACTTCATTTATTTTGAAATTGAGATAATTTAATGAAATTTTTTAGTTTCAATGTTTTTACTTGGAAATTGGTGATTTTCAATGTTTTTTTATTTCGAAAATGCAGTAATTTCATGAACAGTAAATCATAAAAACAGAAATTACTTAAAGGCTTTGATTGTGGAGTCAGAATATTAACAACAGGTGGTCAGGAAACGCAGAATCGAAAATTTTTATTAGATCAGCATTGAAATCGGAATAGAATTTAAAATCATTTTCAAAATCGGAATTATAACTAGAATCAGGTTTCCCAGGCGCAGTAATTTGAATCGGAATTAAATAATTTTCAATGGTTTGAATCAGAACTGGAATCAAAATCAGGTTTGGAATCAGGTTATCTCATAATCGGTTCAATGGTTCTATTTTAAGTATTTAGCAACATTCCCATCTTTGACCAGCTTACCAGAGTAGCAGGGGCCGTACATATACATTGGGTTAGCTGTTGTTGGAAATCATGAGATTTATATATCCTGTCCTGCATATATATATATATATATATATATACCCTCTCCTCCTCTCCTCTCCTCCTGTATATATACTCTGCCTCTCTGCCTTTATGCTCTTTCTCTCCTCTCCTCCTCCTCTTTATATATATATATCTCCTCTGCCTCATCTCCTCTCTCCTCTTAATTTAAATAGATAAATCCCTACCTAATACATTAACCAAAATTTAATTCCATCTTCATTTTGTTAGCATACAAACACTTGCATTATCTTCCACGGTGCTTAGGTCCATTCCATTCCATTCCTTCCATCCTGTCTCCATTCCATTCATTCCTTCCATCACTCAGTGATATTTCCACATATATATATATGTAATATATATATATATCTCTCCTCCTCTCATATATATATCTCTGCATATATATATGTATATATATATATATGTATATATATATGTATATATATATGTATATATATTATATATAATAATGCTCTGCCTCTCTCCTGCCTCTCTCCCTCTCCTCTCTCTCACCTGTCTCTCTCTACGTGTTACCAAGTGCTGGGGCAGCTTGGACCCCAACTTTTACACCTAAACCTTTCCCAAGCCTCCACCAATTTGGAAAAAAGGTTTTATATTAATCTTGAAATTAAATAATTCTCAGTACAGTTTAAGCAAAAGCTTTGAAGGCACACAGGGGAGGTTGCCTATTTTCGTGTAAATTGGATCTGCACCACTGAGAGACCTCCACCAACCCACTTGGTGAAAGAGGGGTATGCTAGGAATTCCTGAAGCATGCTTCTGCAGATGTGAAGCTTTGCTTTTTTTTTTCGGTGCACCCATACAATTATTCAAAAGGCAGATTGTTTGGGCCCTTTTAGCTTTATATAGGTGTTGACTACACACCCAAACATTGAGGTGGGTCAAAGTCCAAGGGAGATCTAGCTCAGCCCATAAAATGTTCACTCATTTACGATTGTCTAAATATTCCGTCCGGTCTGTTTTAGACGCGCGAATGTTATATTATTGCTCTAGTCAGAACATCCAATCGTTCAAAGATTTTTAAACCGGGTGCCTGACTGCGGCTTTAGCGGGCAGCGCTCACTTCAATCAAAGACGACTTCTTGGAACTTTT
Organism: Trachelipus rathkii; assembly: GCA_015478945.1. Classification (NCBI taxonomy): domain Eukaryota; kingdom Metazoa; phylum Arthropoda; class Malacostraca; order Isopoda; family Trachelipodidae; genus Trachelipus; species Trachelipus rathkii. Next base: position 28,070 of record JABUQX010123566.1, on the reverse strand, counting down.
AATCGTGTCAGGGGTGGGGTGGTTTTAAAAAAATCAGATTTTGCGCAGGAACATAAACTGCCTGTAGGGGCAGAAACCAGTCGAGGAACCCAATAGTTAAATAGCAGAGTTTATATTTCGAAATTTGGGCGTTCCTCCTTGCTGGAATTCATTTCAAACTTCATTACGATATTGTCAGATGTATTGCTGATGCTATAGAATCAGGGTAGCTACACCACGCAGTGCATAGCGAAGTGGTCGGATGCCCACCGACGATTTCATCAAGCCCTTGTCGAAAAACGGGCTATGAAATTTTGAGCTGGGTCAAAATGATCAGTTCTGAGACTCAGCCTTCGGCTCTAGAAAGGCTGGTAAAAATCAATCAAATGTTATTCTTCAAGAAAATTCAGAAGGAATTTTCGTACCAGGTGGTAAAATGAGTACCTTCTTAGTCTTAGAGAGGGAAGAGATCTCTAACAGGTCAACTGGAATAATCTAGTCAAAAAGAATGACGTTGTTCTTATCTTATCAAAAATCCAGTAAAAGATGGGGATAGTCGTAGATCTTATAATCGGTGAGAACAATAAAGTC